>BMAC01001384.1:0-68105 GCA_014905375.1 Phtheirospermum japonicum
AAGGGTAAAAAATTATATGCATCCTGTACTATACGCATTTTTTGGGTTTGCATCCTAACGTTTTTTTTGTAATTTAATGCATCCTGTACTATACAAAATTTTGAAAGTGCATCCTGTACTATACAAAATTTAGAAAAAACTAGTTTATTAAATAAAAACTAGAATTTATTAAATAAATATGCAAACCATATTTTATCCTAACGTTTACCGAACTAGTTTTATTAAATAAATAAATTTTATTATTTATTAAATAGTAAATTCGGTGAGTTCGCATATTTAATAAAATATGCGGAACTAGTTTTAAATAAACAATAAATTCGTCGGAACTCACCTAAAGTATACGGGTTTGAAAATATGCAACCTCACTCGCGAGACTAGGTGAGTTTCGGCGAGTTGGGGCGAATTGGCTGGTCGCAGGATGCACTTTCAGGATTTTGTGAAGTACAGGATGCATTAAATTACAAAAAAAATGTTAGGATGCAAACCCAAAAACGCGTATAGTACAGGATGGTTACAATCTTTTTCCCTTTTCTTAATGTGTTGGTGTTTTTTGCCTTACTGGTTTGTTTGATTTATTGTTTTGTTTTTTTTAGTGAAATGAGATTTGTACTGACTATAAGCATTTATATGCGTTTTTGTTAACTAAACATACTGGTATGTTTAGTTAATATCTGTTGTTGGTTTTCAGTAAGAAATTCACATATTAAGTAACCAAATTTCCTTACATTTTGAAAAAAACACCCTTCCGTAATATGTGAATTTCTTACAGAAACACCAATATTTCTTACATTTTGAACAAATTTCTTACTATATGTGTACTGAATCACTAAACGCGCATACATATATACAAGGAATCAAATAATTTTGATTATAGATTCAAAAACCATGCAATTTCAATGATCATGCATACACACTGCATTAAACTTGTTTATTCACTATTTTGATCGATATACGATTCAATAACACGATCATATCTAAGCATTTCTTACTAGATCCTTGCCACATAAAAATGAATACAAATCCACATCAAGATATTTCTTACTAAGTCAGTCACATCAAATTAGAAAACAAACGATTTCCCAAAACAGTTGTTTTACAATTTTTAGCCATTCATTACAATAGCCTTCACAATCTCTGCTTTAAAAACTTGAAAATCATCTTTTGAAAGTTTCTTTGGAATCTTCTCCCTTTGCATGGTTTTCTTCATGAAATAGCAAACATAAATTGCACAGTCGTTCCTGGGGCATGAAATCGATTAACATGAGAATAGTTATATGAACAATAAGCTAATTAGTATGCAACAATAAACTAGTAATTTTATTCTTCAAAAAACTTACGTGTCTGCTCCTTGTTGAGGAATTTCTCTTACACTCTCTAGCGGTAAGAGAGTAGACTCTTTGTCCTTGTTAAAATTCTAGCCACATTTGTCTCTATAAGTTCTTTATGTTAATAGAAAAAATCATCGATGGCGTTTTAACTCAATAAAGTATAAAAGTAACTGAAACTAACATTATTTTAAGTAAAGGTTTTGTCATACCATAACTTTTGCGTCTTCACAAAATGCATCCTTTCTACTCTTCTAGGCTTCATGGAATTGTAGAATCGGAATTTATTTCTAAGAGAGTCCAATGAAATGGGCTTGTTTCTTTGTTGTATCCTGTCGAGACGATTGGGAAAAGAATAATTGCATCATTGACTGCCGATGCATCAGCCAATTATTTGTAAATGGGATTGTCGATAGATTTTTGCTTAACAATAGAAGTTTGCATTTTTTCTGGCAAGAAAATGTTATGATATGATATAATTGAAACTAACAGTAATGTAAGACTAACTAATTTTTAAGAAAGTACCCAACAATGTTCACGAACTATCACTGCCTTGTCATCCAAACTACTTGTTTTCAACAAATATTGTGCATAGGCATCAATCACCTGAAAATAATGTAATGAGTCAACAATAAACAATACTTTCGCAATGATAATATACATAAAAAAAATTTAATACTGGAAGATAAAATAGATTAAGACTTTTTTTTAACTTACACAATTACTGATATATTTACATCTAAATATATCCAAGATATTCTCCACAGTCACAAGGATGCAGTTTTCTTTGTCATAGAAAATTGTCTCCCTGTTTGCAAAAAAATAAAAATAAAAAAAAATAATAATAATATTAAGATTCTAGACGATTAGACGAGTAGAGTATGAAATAGTGATGTAGTATTAAACTTTGACATAAAGTAAGAAATCTTACATTATCTCTTTCTGGACCAATAATATGAATTTTTCCAAACATTCTGGGGGCAAATCCCATCCACAATTTGCCGGTGACTGTCTATCTACCTTTTCAAGAAATTTGATTTGACCAGCAGTGTATTCCCAGTCCACTATTCTGTTGCAATTGGGAACCTCTTCTTGCACCTTAGATTTCTTTCTCCCTTCCCCATAATCATAATCCTTGCATTCAGTCGGCTTCCTTTTTTTTTTATTCTTTATCTTCTGGTACATTGAATTCTGTTTTCTCTCAGCACCTTCAAAATTATTTTTTCCCTCAAAATGAGCTTGGGTGATTGCATGTACCTCATTCCTCAAAATTATTTTGGGAATCATTTGTTTTCTCCAACACACTAATCCTATCCTTCAATTTTTTATTTTCTTCCTCGAGAATTGTGTACTGAGATTTGATAGCATTGTGTTGCATCAGAAGATCTTCATACAGCTTTTGAGCAGTCACTATCTCTTCATTTACTTGATGCCTTTCCTCTTGAAGCTGTTCATTTTCTTCCAACAGTTTTTGAGTTTCCTCAACTCTTCCCTCCTCAATCGATGGCGCAGTCACTATCGCTTTAGTTTTTTGTCGGAGTTTCAACTTCACCTTAATTGGTTTCTCATTCACAATAGTCTTCAAATTCTTGAACATGTTTCCTTCATTAATTTTGGGTGTTAGAGTACCGGTGATCACCTGTAATTCAGTATTACCATATGTAAATTCTTTACTCAATGTCACTGTTTTCCTACTACATGTATTAAATTTCTTACTTTATGTCATGTGTTCCTACTACATCGCCAGACAAAAATATAGGCTTTTTCATTACTTACTTTATGTCATTGTTACTAACTTTATGCCAAACTATTTTCATTGTTATAAAGCCAAGGTAGAAATAATGTAACAACTTTTGAAAATTTATTTACCTTGTCATCTGTCAAATTTAGCAAATTGTCCTTGTCCACTGTTTTCCACACACTGGGCAGATGCCATTACAGAATTCTCGGGTTAGCTATTCTTGCATGCTCTCAAAGCCAATACTGCAATGTTTTTTTTTCCCAAACAGATTCCATATTAGTTAAATAGAAATTGAAGAAATGATATTTAGTTATAACTGATGAATAAATATCTTACCATCAAAAATGTAGTACATCCTAGAATTTTTGATGGCTGATCATGCTTCTCAACCATGGACTGAACAAGAGTACTCAATATAGCCTCACACCAGTCATACGTCTTCATCTCATCAATGTTTTAGCGTACTGAACCCACCCCCACGATATCGAAGTTCCAGATGTACAGAAGAATAGAGAACAAATGGTTATCAAATAAAATATTCTGACAGTGTCTTCAACTGCAACATCACCTTCAGTATTCAGGACTAATGCCAATCTCGATTTGAGTAGCTTCACAGTCAGCTCCTTCTCCTCCACACCACTGAATATACGATTAGCGAATTCCCATTCAGGCTTCTTACCCTTATAAACCTCAATACGACGTGTTCCTTCATCCAACCAAAAAATAAATCTAACATCCTTCGCATGTATCCCAACATCATGAGACCCAAGCTTAATTGTTCGTGTATCTTTATTGAAACTCCGAATTACAGACACTATATTCTTCTCATTCTTTCTACAATTTGCAGTAGTTAACTTCTCATCATATATGCACTTAAATAGCAAAAAGAAAGGGGTTTTAGCCATCACGTTTAGATGCTCCTCTTTCAAACGATCTCTTATTCCTCTATTAGTCTTTATTATTGTAGCCATTGTAGACCTCATTTGGTCACTAGCCCTAAAAAATGGTCAACAATCAATCAATATCAATTAAAATAAGATAAAGTGTGTATATAAAAACATGTATCAGATTTCATACATTCATTTGAACAAAATACTTAGAAAACCTTGAACAAAATACTCAGAAAACCTAATCTCAATTTTCTACCGAATCAGAAAAAACAGTGGGAAATCGAAGGTGTTTTTCACACAATAATTTGAATAAAATCTCAGAAAATGTAATGACAATTTTCTACTGAATCAGAAAATAGTAGGAAATCGAAGGTTTTTTTCACACAACAATTTGAACAAAATACTCAGAAAACCTAATGACAATTTCCTACAAAATTAGAAAAAAATAGTAGGAAATCGAAGGTGTTTTTCACACAAAACAAAATCTCAGAAAATGTAATGATAATTTCCTACTGAATCAGAAAAAATAGTAGAAAATCGAAGGTGTTTTTCACACAACAATTTGAACAAAATATATTCAGAAAACCTAATGACAATTTCCTACTGAATCAGAAAAAACAGTAAGGAAAACGAAGGTGTTTTCCACACAACATTTTGAACAAAATATTCAGAAAACCTAATCTCAATTTCCTACAGAATCGGAAAAAATAGAAACGATTACCGTGGTTTGTATTTTTCTTCTTGTTCGGCGATGGACTGGTCTTCTTCTCCAGCAATGGACTGTTTTCTTCTCCGGCGATGGTCTGGTCTTCTTCTCCGGTGATGAAATGTCCTTCGATATTGTTACATTTCGTGTCTTTTTCTTCGATTTCTCCATCACTTCAAGGGCGATGGATTTCTTAGAAACTAATTTTTTTTCATTACTAGATTTGTTGTGATTTTCTTCACAAGTTTGCATGAAAATTTTTGAAAGAAAACGAAAGAGAAATTCGAAGAGGTTGCGTGAGAAATGAGAAGGGATTGTTGGTTTTGGGGGTTAAAATTATAAGGTTAGTTTTGTCATTTTACAATTGTGTATGGAGTAGTAAACATTTTTTATAATAGGTTAGAGTATTTGACAAATATATTTTCTATTAGGTAGTTTATGGCAATTGCCCCTATAATATATTAGTTTTTGTATTACGATGTATTTATTTTTGTACTCGAAGGTATTGACTTTTCATAAATCCCTGAACCGTGCTATGATGTATTGATTTTTGTACTATGATGTATTGGTATTATAATGTATTAGGTTTTTACTAAATATTCTGTTAGTCCGGCCTCGCAAGAGTGTTGCCCTTGACTTACTATCCGCTAAAACTGTTCGGCCTATTATATAATAATTTTAAACAATAATTTAATTAACTAGTTTATTAACAAAATTCCCTAACCGTTATTCTGTCATATTATATAGGACTTACTCGAAATTGTTACGACCTATTATATAGGAATTTTAAGAATAATTTAATTATTCTTGCAAAATTATTGCGGTGCATTATTTTATTTTATGAGTTTTTCTGCTGGTTTCGTACTATAATCATTCATTATTATTTTTGAACTTTTAAATAGCTTTAGTTTTAACAGTTTCAGCATTAATTATTATATTTTGAATTCAGTTTCAAAATTGTCATTTTTGCCCATTATTTATTTATTAATTTGCATCATTATTAGTTTACCATTTAATTAGTTTTATAGTCTTATGCAAATCACTTAATATTTTGGGAAACTTCTACAATGTTTTCATGATACCATTATTCATTTGATTAGAATCACTAGATTAAAAATTGGTTATAAAAATCGGCCCATGGATGGGTGTCAATTTCGGGGATTATCGACATGTTGCTTTCACGGCACCATAGTCATTTCCAATATTTGGTAACAAAATAAATTGATGAACCATTTTAATAGAAAATTGCAAAGGTTTTCAATTATTTATGTTTTTAAAACATCTCATAACCATTTTATGATGAAAGTATGCGGTAAGTATTTTCATCTATAGTATATATTAGATAAGTATTTACTAGCTCAACAATGCAATAATACTTTGAATAAACTAAAGTTGACATATCAAAATGTTTGTCAAGCAACCACTCCTCATCCTCAATCTGAAATTGTTTATCAGCAATACAATCTATAAAAAAAATTGAATGATGTCAGATCAAAATGATTTTCGAGCAGTCACTCCTCATCCTAAGTATACAATTGTTTATAATCTATAATAAAAGAATTGTAATGTTATACGGACTAAAATGTCCACATGTGATAAAGGCGACCTTATTTCCTAGAGAAGGTGTTCCTCTGGGAGGTGAGCGAGCTGTATGGTGTCTTTGAGAAATGAGCGAGCTGGTTTTTGTAGAGTAGCAACCTGGAGTATGAGGATGAGTTCTCATATAGGGTCGCGACCTCTTATGTTTGGTGCTGAGTGATTTAGCTCGTTCATGGGCTTAATGTGAATGAGTTTTGGGGGCCTTGGTGGGCTGTATGGAAAGGGTAACAGGCCCAGGCCTTTGCTGGTAATTTAATGAGAGGTTTATTGTTTATGGGAACTTACCATATGGGAGGAGTCCTAATGTTAAGTCGGTTGTAGTATCATGGTGTTTATGGAATTGTGGTATTTATGGAATTGTAGTGGGAGAAGGTAACCCTAGATCGAGAGGGTACTTGTTTTATCTCTATAAAAGGAGGTTCTTACCTCTCATTGTATACGTTACATATTATATCGTAGCATATATTGTATTGTTTTTGAGTAGTAGTGTGAGTTATGATTTGCTTATTAACTTAAGCATCAGAGGGCCTTGACGGTCCTGTCATCCGACCCGTCCGAGGCGCTATTTTGCAAGACCTGCTAGGTCGGCAGGAGATTCGCGGAGGGCTTGGCAGGTCGTTGTGACGTATTTGGAAGCAGTTTCAGGTCGCTGATCTCAATTTTGAGGTTAGTACCTCATATATTTGGTAACCCAACCTTTTGGACTTATCAAATTGGCGCCATCTGTGGGAAAGAGGGACATCGAGTCCTTGAGCGAAAGGCGTGAGAAATTTCATAAACGAAATATGAAGGATAACATAATACCTAGAACCTTGCACTATGGTTCTGAGTCGAACAAACAGAAAAGGAAGACCAGGATGGCGGGTGCCGATGAAGGAGACGTGATGAAAGGCGGACAGACATCTCCACAGGTGGATCCGACATTCCAGGGCTTGGATGGTGCGACACCACCCTCCCCAAAGCGCCGGGATGGAAAGGAACCAGCGGAAAGCTTGAGTACACCGGAGGTGGTGGCGCAGAAAGTAATTCATATAGGTACGAAAGAGTGGAAGGACTTACCCAAGGATAAGCCTTGTCGGATTAACAAGAAGTTCTTAGAGGGGCTTATGGATTTTGTGCCTTTGGAGAAACAGGAGGAATTGCATAGGTATCTGGCAAGCGGGCTGGGTACTCGGAAAGAGAAGAAGGACGATTTTTACGGCGAGAGGGAGGAGAAGTCGATAACTGAGAGGGTGAAACAAAACGAGGGATCTCTTTCTAAAAGGTCTCTTCGGGGAAAGAAAGGGCAGAGTAAGCGAAAGTACGAGGACACCTCCAGTCCTACCTCGGAGTCCAATACTCATAGGCATGGACACAGAAGGAAGGGGATAAAGATACGGCGAAGTCATTCCAAGCACCGAGGTCGCGGACATGGCAGACATATTAGTGAGAGTGAAACCCAGACCTTGAGTACGAATGGTGAATCTCAAGACAAAACTCTTAAAACTCGTGGCGGATACATGGAGGGAAAAGGTGAGAATGACATAGGACCAGGGAATAAAGCTCTCAGAGACTTGCAGGAGGCCATGCTGAAGTTACAGAAGCGAGTGGGCGGAGAAAATTTTGACGGAGATGAGGGACATCCCTTCTCGGAGGATATATTGCAGGCCGCGGTACCCAAGGAATATAAGGCGTTGGAGTTTCAGTATCAGGGAACAACGGATCCAATCGAGCATTTGCAACTTTTTGAGAACGCGAGAATGTTGCATAATTATTCGGATGCTGTGGCGTGCCGGGCTTTTGTGTCCACTTTGAGAGGAATTGCACAGAACTGGTTTTATCAGTTATCGAGGGGAAAAATTACCAATTATCAGGTGCTGCGAGCTGCATTCTTAAAACAATTTTCCAGCGTGAGACAGAGTGTGAAGACGGCACAATCGCTTTTTACTATGGTACAGCGACCTGACGAGACATTGAAGCAGTATGTTAATAAATTTACTAGTGCCATCCTAGAGATACCTATGGCTACAGACGAGATGAAATTCAGAGCCCTACATCAGGGACTAAGAAGGGAGGATCTACGTAAATCCTTGGTCAAGAAGGAGGCTCGGACATATGACGAGGTTTTGGCAAGGTGCCATAAGTATGTACAGGTAGAAGAAGCTGAGGAGGAGCATCGGGCACGTTTTGGTCGAGAGGACGCTGATCCGGGAGGAAGTGTGGGGAGAAGTGAGTTTAGAAGGGAGTTGAGGAGAGAGTCTAGGAGGGTAGTGCGCGGGCTCTTAGCCACAAATGCGTCAGTTAGTGGAAAGCAGGAGGAGAATATACAAAGATATAAAAGTGAGTATTTCACACCATTAGCCTACCCACGGGCTAAGGTGTTTTCTATTATGGAGCGTTTGGTGCCTAATGCTATAAAATGGCCAGAAGATCGCACACCAATTCCTACTCATCCCAAACTAACTCTTTCTGTTTATTTCATAACAATTATGGCCATTTTACCGAAAGTTGCAGGCACCTCAAAGAAGAGATAGAGAGGCTTATAAGGGCTGGGCATTTGAAGGAAATGATTTACAAGGATAGAGAGCTAAGGAGCAGGGGCGACCATTGCCTCCACCTCCACCAAGGGATCCACCTCAAAATCAGGTCGCGAGACGACCACAACAAGGAAATCTAGAACACAACGGTCCACGAAGAAATAAAGGGAGGATAAATATGATCTCAGGGGGACCGATTGATGGGGATTCCAACAATGCGCGAAAGAGGCATACTAAGTTAGCTCTCTTGGGAACGTGGGAGGTCGCTAGTGTAAGTCGGCAACCTTAGATGATAGGGCCAGTCATTTCTTTTGGCCCTAATGACCGACGAGGACTGTAAGAAGATCATAATGATGCATTAGTAATTGAAGCTGAGGTGGTGGGATATGAGGTCGGCAGAATCTTCGTAGATAACGGGAGCTCGGTGAATATCATCTACACGGACTGTCTTGAGCAGATGGAATTAGACAAGAAGGTACGACCTGTGAATACGCCCATATATGCTTTTAATGGGGCACAAGTGAATATGGAGGGAGAGCTGACGCTGCCAGTGATATTGGGGAAGGATGGATTACAGGCAAAGAAGAATTTGAAGTTTCTGATAGTACGAGGAAGGTCGGCATATAACGCTATATTAGGTCAACCTGCCCTCAATGCGTTCCAGACGGTAACATCGACCTATAACATGAGTATTAAGTATCCAGTGGGCGACAAAGTAGGAGAAGTCATTTCAGAACAGCAGGTCATGAGATCATGCTATCATTTAATGGTCAGAAGAGGGTTGACAAAAAATAAGCGTGAAAGGGATGATGACCAGCCGGAGGGAGTGCTTAGTACGAAGAAGATAAAGGATCGGGATAAATTGGTTCGACCAAATGAAGAATTAATGGAAATCTCGTTAGAAGAAGGTCACCCAGAATACACTACTAGGGTGGGGACCTTAATACCTGAGATGTTCAAAAGCGAGCTGGTGGATTTGTTGAGGGAATTTCGGGATGTATTTGCCTTTGGGGATGGGGAGCTAACAAGAGTGTCTCCTGAGGTCGCACATCACCACTTAAATGCGGGCCCGGAGGCAAGGTCTGTAAAGCAGAAGAGAAGGCATTTTGGGCCGGAGCTAGATAAGGTGATTGAAGAGGAGGTACAAAAGTTGTTAAGGGCGGGCCATATCAGGGAAATTCAGTTCCCTGAGTATTTATCTAATGTTGTAATGGTGCCGAAGCCAGCCCAGAAGTGGAGGATGTGTGTGGATTTCCGTGACCTAAATAAAGCTTGTCCAAAGGATCATTATCCTTTACCACATATCAACCAGCTGGTGGACTCAACGTCGGGCTGCGAGCTGTTGAGCATGATGGACGCTTCATAAGGGTATCACCAAATACCCCTCGCAAAGGAGGATCAACCCAAAGTGAGTTTTGTCACGTCTACGGGGACATATTATTTTGTGTCCATGCCATTTGGTTTGAAGAATGCAGGGGCGACCTATCAGAGATTGGTGGATCGAATGTTTAAGGACCTGTTGGGGTCCACCATGAAGGTCTATGTTGATGATATGCTGGTCAAGAGCAAGAAAGCGGAATCCCACGTGGAAGATTTGAGAAGGACGTTTGTTATATTGAGGCAGTATGGGATGAAGCTTAATCCCAAGAAGTGTGCGTTCGGTGTACGATCCGGGAAATTTCTGGGGTACATGGTGACAAAAAGAGGGATTGAGGTCAACCCGGAAAAGGTGTGAGCTGTTGTGGAGATGCCACACCCTCGCACAGTGCGTGATGTTCAGGTACTTACAGGTCGGATTGCTGACCTTAGTCGTTTTATTTCCAGGTCGGCGGAAAGAGGTGTTTCATTTTTCAGGGCACTCCGAAAAGGATCCAAGTTTGAGTGGACAAAAGAGGTTGCAGATGCGTTTGATGAGCTGAAGAAGTACTTGTCCGAGATACCGTTGTTAACTAAGCCAATGCCTGGAGAGGACCTGATTTTATACATATCCGTAGGAGAGGTCGCTGTTAGTTCGGTATTGATCCGGGAGGAGGCTGATTTTATTACATCAGTAGGATGTTACGAGGGGCTGAGTTGAAGTATTCAGAGCTAGAGAAAGGAGGTTTTGCGCTGATTTGTACAACAAGGAAGCTAAGACCATACTTTTTGAGTCACAGGGTGAAGGTGCGTACTAATTTAGCCCTTAAGCAGGTTTTAGGCAATCCAAATTTATTGGGAAGATTAGTGAATTAGGCTGTGGAGTTAAGTGAGTACGATGTGGTGTACGAATCGAGGGTGGCCATTAAAGCACAGGTACTGGCAGACTTTCTGCAAGAGATGGTGCGCCCAGCTGATGTGGGCGAGGAGGTGAAAACGTGGACATTATATACCGATGGCTCGACCATGATATCGGGAGCAGGGCTGGGTATTGTGTTAACCATCCCAGAAGGAGAAACTTTGGAGTTCACAATCAAATTGGGGTATAGGGCGTCCAATAATGAGGCTGAATATAAAGCTGTGTAGCTGGGAATTAAAATGGCTGATGAGTTGGGATCACAAAAGTTGTGGGCATACACGGACTCGCAATTAATAGCTCGGAAGTTCGATGGTTCTTTTGAGGCTAAAGAGGAGCGCATGGCGATATATCTGAGTAAGCTGCGAGAGGAAGTAGCCCGTTTTGAGGAGTTTAAGTTGGAACACCTGCCGCGAGCTGAGAACACCCGGGCTGATCAGCTCACTCGAATAGCAGGAGCATTGGGAACTTGTGATACTCGGGAAATTACATTGATGGAGTTGGACCATAGTAGTGTGGAGGGAGGAAAAGAGGTTATGGAGCTCGAGGTGCGAGATTATTGGCGCAAACCTATATGGGACGTCCTTGTTAAAGCAAAGGAGGGCGCAGAGAGATTGACAATGAAGGAGGCCGGGGTAGCAGCTCGCTTTTGTATAATACATGAAGAGCTGTATAAGAGATCGTGCTTTGGGCCTTTTCTGAAGTGTTTGGAAAATGAGTGAGGGTTAGAAGTGTTGAGGGAGATACATGAGGGATATTGCGGTGATCATGCGAAGGGAAAAGCGTTGGTTGGTATAACTTTGCGAGCTGGTTTCTTTTAGCCAGGAATGAAAGGTATGGCCAGCGACCTAGTGCGAACATGTAAAAAGTGTCAGATGCATGTCCCGGTTATTCATATACCATCCGAGGAGATGATGGTTATGAGCTCGCCATGCCCGTTTGCGCAGTGGGGAATTGATATCATAGGTCCTTTTCCAAAAACCCCGGGCAACAAGGAGTATATGGTGGTGGCGATTGATTATTTTACGAAGTGGGCAGAGGCTGAGGCTGTTACTGGGATAAGTGAGCAGCACATGATGAATTTTAATTTTAATAACATATTTTGCAGGTTTGGTGTGCCGCGAGTGCTAGTATCTGACAATGGAACCCAGTTTAACGCGAGAAAGACTCGGAACTGGGGCAAGGAGATGGGAATGAAGCAGAGATTTGCTTCTGTGGCACATCCCCAAACCAATGGGCAAGTTGAAGTTACTAATCGCATTATTGTGCAGGGACTTAAGTTGCGACTGGAAAAGGCAGAGGGACTCTTGGAGGAAGAGCTCGCTTCGGTCTTATAGGCTTATCGAACAGCTCCCCTGACCTCTACGGGCGAATTTCCATTTAGTCTGGTTTTATGGTATGGATGCGGTTATTCCAGCAGAGATAGTGGGGGGCTCGCAGCGTTTGGAAACATTCAACGCAGAGGAGAATGAGAGATTAGCTCGGGGAGCGATTGAAACAATAGATGAGATACGCGAGAGGGCGGCAGCTCGCGTGGAGCATTATAAACAAAGGATACAGGCCGCTTTTAACAAACGGGTCCGGCATCGCTAGTCGGTGATTTAGTATGGAGGCGAGCTGATGCGTTGCGCATGACCAAGAAGTTGGAGCCTAATTGGGTTGGGCCGTTTAGAGTGGTGAAAGTGTTACAGGGAGGAGCTTATATAGTTGAAGATGCAAGTGGGAAAGTTTTGCCCAGGAGCTGGAATATATGTCATTTGAAGAAGTATTACGCCTAGAAGGCGGTTGGGAGAGGGTAACTCTTGTGCGGAGGGCACCTCTCCCATAGTGAAAGTTGTTGTTTCAGTGGGCCGACGCTTCGTTTAGGTCGGCGGTGTGGGAGAGGGTAACTCTTTTGTGGAGGGCACCTCTCCCATAGTGAGAGTTGTTGTTTCAGTGGGCTGACGCTTCATTTAGGTCGGCAATGTGGGAGAGGGTAACTCTTGTTTGGAGGGCACCTCTCCCGCATAAAGTGAGTAGTGTGTTGAGAATTTATGATGAGAAGTCAGTGATGCGAAGTTGTATCATGGGAGAGGGTAACTCTTGTTCAGAGGGCACCTCTCCCATAGTGAAAGTGTGTGTGGAAAGTGGGCTGACGCTTCTTTTAGGTCGGCGATGCGGGGAGGGGGTAACTCTTGTTCGGAGGGCACCTATCCCGCATAAAGTGAGTAGTTGTGTTAAGAAGTTATGTTAAGAAGTTGTGGTGAGAAGTCAGTGATACGAAGTTGTATGGCGGGAGAAGGTAACTCTTGTTTGGAGGGCACTTCTCCCGTATAAAGTTTTTGAAACGATTGGTATTCTTGCAATAAAGGGGGGTTTTGTCGAGCTATGTTGATGATTTCTTGTGATTGAAGTGATTATAATGTTTTTACTTGTGTATATGATTGTTTTTATGCGGGCTGTTTTATGTTGTATATTGTTTGTTGCAGTGGTTCATAAGACGGGATGGATTATTTTATGTCTCATGGGCTGACGTATAGCCTATATTGTCTTATGAGCTTTATTGCGTATGTGGTTTGTATTTTCTGAGTGCAAGATCGAAAGTGTTAGTAAGTTATGCATATATTAAAATAAAGTGCGAGATTAAAACTGTTTATACATAACAGGGGTATAAGTAGAAGTTGTTCAGGTGGTTTTTTCAGCAGGAGGAGGTACGCTTGTGGTAGTACTTGGTTCAGGCGGAGGAATCAGGTCCTCAAGGGGCGCCTCTAGCTCGGAGGACAACTGAGCAGATAGGATGGACTTACTCTGGCACGATAGCCACCACTTCGTATCATTTGGCTGCTGCCAATCGCCTTTGAAGGAGCTGAAGGGGCTCAGCTTGTTGATGATGGCAGGAAGGTCCGGGCTGTAAGTGACTTTTAGTGCTGTGACTTGCTCTTTTATAATATTAGCGGTTTTGTAGAGCCATTCTCGAGCACCAGCGGCCATCGTACCAAAGTAGATGGAGGACCTCTCATAGGCCTCCACCAGCTCTTCCCTATAGGCGTCGGTAAATTTCCTGCCAGCTACACTTGTAAGAAAGGTCCGGCGACCTTCAGCCACACTTCGCTCGTGAGCCTTCTGGCCTTGCTCTTGAAGTTGTTGGTTTTGAAGTTGGAGCTCTCCAACCTGTTTTTGTATATCTTTGAGCGTTTCAACCTTCTTTTGCGCATCCTTGAGTTCATTGTTGGTACGAACCGCCTCATCATTCAGGCTATTCACCTGGCCCTTCAAAATCTGTATTTCCTCCTCGCGAGCTTTCAATAGCTTGAGTGCTCCATCCAGTTCCCCTTGATTCAGTGATAGTTCCCATGTTTGTTGTTCAGTCTGTGCAGTCAGCTCGTCGCATGTTTTTTGGAGCTCGCTCTCCGCTGAACGAGCTGCTAACTCTTCGGAGAGTTTGGAGAACAGAGGACTCAGCTGTATCAGGATGTTTCATGAGTATTTATAAGTGTAAGATGTATTGAAAGAGAAGGTTCTTTTGGAATCTACCTGTTTGATTGCGCGCTCGTTGAGAAGGGTCTAGATGTCATTGGCGTTGTTGCATCTGTTTAATACAAATAAAGATCACGACGTTTGTTCCTTAACTAAATGCATCTGTTCAGGCCTCATTAAAACCTCTCGAGGTAAACCCACCCTTGTGGGAGAAACCCTCGTAGAGGAAAGAGTACCCTCCCCACGCCAATAGTAGAAGGAACAGAACAGAGCAATGAAGAACTCTAAGAGCCACATGTCGGCTAAAAATAAAAAATAGGTTGCAACAAGCAGCTCGTGATCAAGAAAGTAGAAATACCAAGGTCCTCTGCCGGACCGAGATTAGACTGCCATCCGAGGGGCTGATGTCAGGATCGTGATGAACGGTACACCGTTTTACCCAGAATATCATCGTTCACCAGATCTAAGAGAAACGCCAGGAGTGATGTGAACCAGTCGTAATGAGGAGAATCAGATTTGGAAAGTGCATCAGCAGCGCGATGGCTTTCTCGATAAACATGCGAAACCATGAACCCGATCAAGGTAGTGATAATAAGAATCCGACGCCAACGAGCCAGGAAGCGCCATGGGACATCGAGGCTACGCTTCACAAAAAGCTCCAACACATAAGTCGAATCGATTCCAGCCAAATCCGTCTCCAGCCTCTCTGATCAGCCTCCTCGACCGCAATAATCGCGGCCTCCAACTCAGCCTTAAAGGCATAACCCTGGTCAAGCGGTCTAGAGAAGCCGCCTTTTACAAAGCCCCGACAAGTGCGGAAGATGCCTGCCGCAACGCCATCTCCAGGACAGCCCAGAGCACTGCCATCAGTATTCACCTTAATCCAACCAGGTGAGGGGGGCAACCATGATACAGGGGTAAGGGTCGGTAAGGGCGCGAGCCTACCACGCAAGCCCAATTTGCGCAAACATAACAGGTCCGAAACAGTGTTTGCCATCGAGCCATTATCCAGGGCGGAAGACTCTACTAAAGTGAGCGGATGTGAATAAGTGCTTCTGTGGTGGAAGGGTGAACTCCATTTTGGACGAAATTGCACCTGAGATGCCAAATCGTCCATATCATCGAGATGAAAGCCGCTTTCCAAAGGAAGAGTACCTGCGCACTAAAATGACAGTCAATAGCAAAAATACAAAAATGATCAAAACCACCTGAAAGGGGGAGCTGGATATCGAAAACATCCTCAATCCAGCCCCAGATATAACGCACAAAATGACACTCCTTGAGGATATGATCAATCGTCTCAGAGCTCTCAAAGCAAAAGCAGCAAAAAGAAGGATCAATGAACCCCCGCCTGCGGATCACGTCGAAGACACAGAGCCGTTTAAGAATAGCCTTCCAAACAGTGATAGAACGCCGCACCGGAATATGAGAGGACCAAATCCAACTGCCCCAACAAACCTTGAGAATCTTCGGACGGAGATGATCATACGCAATCTTAGCAGAGATGTCCCCAGAAGGAGAAATGGACCAGACTCTCTTATCATCGGTGAAGGGAACAATAGGAAATCTGAGGATATCGATGACGATGTCAGTGAAGGTAACAAGGAAGCTCTCCGTGATGTGCCAGATCCCAGAAAAGAAGTAATCAGTGATAGTTTGAGAAAAGCGAGGCCTAAGAGTCTCAGGGATGCAGATGCGGGAAGCGATGGAATAACCAAGCCAGTTATCCCACCAGCGGGAAGCGATGGAATAACCAAGCCAGGTATCCCACCAGAAACTAACTCTGGAGTCGCTGCCCGGAATCCAACGGGAATTCTCCAAAATGCTAGAAACGTGACTCCTGATGCCACCCTAGATGGACGAGGAGACATGGGCACGGGGGGAACCATTCGTCTTAAAAATACGCTCATGGAGAAGATGAAAGGTCATGGAGTCCTTATCGAGCAAATTATTAGCAAACTTAAAGAGAAACGAGGAACTGGCAGTGGTGACGGAACGGATGCCGAGACCACCTTCCTCACGAGGGGCACAGCAGCGGGCCTAGTTAACAGTACAACTCTTACGCTTAGAAATATCACCCGACCAGATGAAATTTCTAATAGCAGTCTCAAGCCTGCGAGTAAGCGAGGTCGGCCATTTAAGAATAAGCATGGAATGAACAGTAGTGCTGGTAATGACTGAGTAAACAAGGCAAATATGACTATCAAGAGACAGAGAGGAACCTTTCCAAGTACCAAACTTGGCAATGTCTTATCAAGGATCGGACTGAGATGAGTAACACGAGGGCTACCACGGAACATAGGGACACCGAGATAAGAGGCCGGGAGGGAGCCCACAGAGAAATTGGAGATATGGTAGATGCTTCGAGTAACAGTAGGAGTAACCGAAGAGCCAAAAATAGATCTTAGATTTCCCCGGACTGAGAATCTGCCAAGAGGAATCCCCATAGCGACGGAAGATATCAAGAATGGATCTAGCATTACGAGTCGAGGCTGGCTCATAACAAGGATGTCATCGGCATAGAGAAGGCACGTCGGGAAATACAATGAACGACCGGCCTGGAAAGAGATATCGTGCCCCGATTGGCAGCGAAACAAAGTGCACGCGTAAGGGCGTCTTCCGCAATGCAAAAAAGAAGAGGGGAGAGGGGGTCCCCCTGGCGAACACCCCTGGAACAGCTAAAATAGCTAGCGGGGCTACCATTAAGAAGCACAGAGATGCGAGCGGACTGAAGAATGGACTCAACCCATCCAATGAAGATAGTCGGGGAACCAAATCGGTGCAAGACCGCAATCAGAAAGCCCCAATCCAAGGTATCAAAGGCTTTACGGATGTCAATCTTCATGATCATGTACTTACCGAAGGCACGGGAAGAGAGGCAATTAAAGGCCTCAGAAGTAACAACGATACAATCATGAATCTGCTTGCCCGGAATAAACCCAAACTGGGAGTCCGTAATCATCTTACCAATGACTACGCCAAGACGGGTAGCCATGATCTTAGTGATGACTTTGAAGGAGAAGTTGCTAAGGGCGATTGGCCGAAAATCCTCCACACGCATCGCACCTTTAAACTTCGGGATAAGAATCATAAAACTGGACTTGAAGCCGGTGGGGAGGGAGGACGAAACGAAGAAGTGACGGACTACCAAACAAACGTCATGTCCGACAATGTCCCAGCACTTCTGAAAGAAATGACCATTAAAGCCATCCGGACCAGGGGCACTATTAGGGGCGAGGGAGAAAAAAGCCTCACGAATCTCATCATCGCTCGGAGTAGTAGAAAGAAAATCTTGGGAATGAGTGTCAAAAGCAGGGTGCGGGAACTCATTAATCCAAGTAGGGTCCTAGAGAGGTTGACCGGTAGAGAAGAGATCAAAGAAGAAAGAAATGATCTTCCCCTGAATCACATCAGGGGAGTGGCTAATCACCCCATCAATCATGAGAGAACCGATGGTGGACTTCGAAACCCGAGCCTTGATACTCCGATGGAAAAAGGCCGAGTTACGATCCCCATCCGTGAGCCACTCAGCTCGGATCTTCTGTCGAAAGAATATTGTAATAAGTTATCATTATCTTAAATGAAGATAAACTTAAACTACCAATCTCTGTCAGTGCTTATTGACATCAATACCATAATTGCCAGTGACCTAACACTATAAATAGAAGCAGTGAGCACAACAATCATTCAGTCATCTAAATTTTATGCCTTGAGCCCTAAGGCCATCTCCAGCAGTCTGCTCTATTTTACAGCAGAATCTGTACTAAAATAGTGCAAAATCTGCACAACAACTCCAGCAGTTTGCTCTAAAAAGGAATATTCCAGTATATTCTTCATTTCTAATTTTTTTTAAATCTTATATAATTTTGTAAGGTATTATTAAATAAATAATAAAATTTTAATCCAAAATTGGCAAAATAATACTTATTAAAAAGTTATTGTGTTTTGGATAAACATTAAATAAATAATTTTATTAAATAAAGGAAAAATAAAAAATTAAACATTTAATTAAATAAAAAACTAGAGAACGTGACAAATTCAAACATTATGAATTAAACATAATACATAATTGCACACTCAGGCTAAGGTCATTCCGATCCCATTTTATTACAGATTTGAGTACTAATACATTGATAATGTATAATTGAAAGATGATTCCATCTTCTTCCACAATGGTAGCACGTCATATAAATAATATCTCCGTGATGCATCATCACCGTATTCCTTTATTAAAAAGAAAAGTTAGTCATTGAAATAAAATCAACACAAACCACATAATTAATTGTAAAAAAGATATTACATTAAATATATATTACATTAAATTAAATACAATATATGTTACAAAAAAAAGGATATATATATATATATATATTACATTAAATAAAAAACAATATATATTACATAAAAAGATATAAATATAAATATTACATTAAACAAAAAAATAAAAAATAACGCAGACGCTATATTTGGCGCTGCACTATATACTATCACTATAATACTGCAAGTTTTGACGCATTGCTGGAGCACCTTTTCATCTCTAAAATAACGGCAGAAAGAAAGAAAAATCTTCACTTTATACTCCAATCAATGATATTGATACGAGTACAATGAAAGGTCCACATTGTGAGATGCTACGAAAACACATCATGGACTGATCAGACTAATATGCAATCCTTGGAATGTGTTTTCCATGATTCAGAGGCATTCTTTTTCATTTGAACAATATAATATATATATACTAGCGTAATACCCGTGTTAACACACGGGTATAGAATATACATACACACGTATTAAAATATTGACTGTATTAAAAATACATATGTTTTAAGAATAAATAAATAATAATAATAATTAAAAATATATTATGTAATTTATATGCCGTATTTTCTTTAAAAGAATATTATTAACTGTATTTACATATCTACCGTCATTGTCACAATAGAGTGTTTTCAATCATTTGTTACTTTTACTCTTGACATTGAAACATAAAGTTGGCCATTTCTAAAAATTTGTAGCACAAACGAAATGAGATATTTATCTGCTGTATAATGTTAATATAATAAAATATTTTTTTAATACTACACCAAATAAAGTTGCAAAAAAATAATTATTTTATTGTGAAAAAACAAAAATAAATAGAGGAAAATATAGACTTTTTTTTAAAACTATATTATTTGAATGGTTTTAATAAAAAAATAACGGTGAGTGTATGTTTAGATTTGATAAAAAAATATACAACAGATTTTATTCAAAATAAAATCATATTTTGCAAATAATAAAGAAAATATCACATATTTCAAATAAGTTGAAAAATAACAAAATTGAAAACATGGAGTATCTCGAAATGTGTAATATCATATCATAATACAATCTGAGAACCATTGAAATAAACCCAAGAATTCTAAATGTATCATACATTTTCATTTTGTAAACCACCTTCAAAATAGGTAACTAACATGTGAAACAAGAAATCAGTATATGATAAGAATTTAAATAAGCACTATAATCTGGGGGAGAATATAATGGGGACAAATGTAGAATGAAGAATTTTAAAATTTGGATTACAGACCATTATGAATTCTAAAAATAAAGGTCAATTCCATCTGAACAATTATTTAAGGTCTATCAATAAACCCAAAATTACACAAAACAATCATGCATTTTCAAGAATTTAGAAAATCTCATCAAAACAGAAAAAAGAAGACTTTAAAAAAAATCAACAAGAATATCGAAAGTTAAAACAAAATACACATATTGAGGAAGAGTACCGTTTGCCTCTGTGAAAAGTTCAACAATCATCCCCAACTCATTTTCGATAGCTTATAAAACTCCACTTGCACATCTCAATTCAATCATACACATAAATCGATCGTGGATAAAAAATTATAATCAGAAATCAAAAGAGTTCATATGTTAAAGTTCTTTGGGGGGGACATTTAAGAATGATAAGGATAAACTGAAAGTACTTTTGGAAGATTTTTAAGATTGATATATAAGGCAAAAAAACATAGTATGAGTAAAAACCAGTACTTTAAAATATGTATCGCGCAACGTGTTGCGTTTTGATCTCAACATCGCGTAGCGTAAATAGCGTTATATATCGCGTGAAATATTTGAACACATTATTTTAATATTAAAAAATAATTACATATTTTTGTGAGTTATTTTTAATATAAAAAAGAATTATTTTTTTCTCAAAAATATAACTTAATATATAATCTCGAAAAATAAATTATAATGTAGAACAAATATCAAACAAAAATTACAATTCATAAAACACATAGTACATAATAAGATTTTAAAACTTTGTAAGAATATCTAGAAACAATATAAAACAACAAATAAAATAGAACTCTACGATAGTTTATAGTAAAATTTTAAAGTTTTGTAAGAATATCTGAAAAATTTGTCAAATTGATTAGAACCGTCTATCATGTAAATCAAGTAATGTAATTCAAAAAATGGTATTACTTAAACACGCGCTGATTATTAATCTCATCAATTTTGCGTAGAGGGTAAGCAGATAAATAGTGGTATGGAACATTTTTAAATAAAGAAAAATTCTATAAGGTAGACAGAGAAATAGTGATATTATATAATATAAAAAGAAAAATTGGCATGGTTAATATAAATAAAAAGTGATGTTACTTAATTAATCCCATTAACTTTACGTAGATAGAGAAATATTGTAGGAAGACAGAGAAATAGTGATATTATATAATATAAAAAGAAAAATTAGCACGCTGGTTATCAATTAATACAGATAAAAAGTGGTATCGACCGTTTAAACAAAGAAATAGTGTAGAAAGAAGAAAAACAATAAACTGGGCACGATTAAAAAGAAAAGAAAAAATAGACAGACACAGACAGAAAGAAAACTAAACAGAGATCCACGTGTAAGTAGAGATTAGAGTGTACGTTGAATTAGTATAATAGGGGTATATAAAATCGGGTTTAATAAATTAATAATACTTTTTTAATTTGAGTTACCGCACGCTTCATCCTAAGAACTTCATCGATATGCCCACCCGCAACGGTCCTCGATCTATGTAAATCCTGCTGGCTCAAGAATTGTGATGCCATCTGCAAGATAAATACACACACACGTACTGTAAGATAAATACATACAAACGATACGAAATGAAATATTACAAGAATAAAATATTAGACTAAAAAGTTACAGGCCTCGCGACTCGGATCGGAATGGGCAAAGTAAGGGAACACAGTGCGAATGAGAAGCGACAGCCGACGGACATTTAAAGCGGAAACGAGAAACTGAGCCGGGTGCAGCCGTTCCAGTCGATCGACTGGACCTCCCTAAATCGACTGGAGTCTAGTGAGTTTGGCATTTTTGGACGAAGCAGTCGATCGATAGCTTTCATTCGCATCGACTGGTTATCAGTCGATCGACTGCAATGCAGGGGATTTCAGGATTTTTGTCCCATTTTGATGATTTTGCCCCTGCGTTTTTATATAAAGGACCAGCTCTCTCCAACCTTATCCAACTCTCCTTGGTGGAATTTGGGGCTTGCTCCATTTCCTCCAAGCCTTTACTCTTGCATTTCAAAACCCTAGCTCATAAATCTCTAGTTTAGTGTAGTTTTAGATAGCTTAGTAGTTAGTCTAGTTTAGCTTAGTTAGTTAGTTTTTTAGTTAGTAGTTAGTTGTTCATAAATCTCTATTGGGGAGACGATTTCTTAGAGTGCTAAGAAATCCTCGATAAGAATTCATACAACACAGATTATTAATCCAACGTCTGTCAAAAGGATAATAAACCGAAATACAACTTCAATATCAATATTACTAATAGAATTCACACAACAATTATTCCTGCTAGCGAATTACAAAATTGAACTCATGAAAATATCATCGTCGTATCTAATATCAATGCCTGGAACCAGGACGTCCACCGCCTTGTGACGAGCTAGCAACATCTTCCGCGCGGTATTGTTGCCTTGCGCGTACTTGTGGTTGGTCCATTTTGTTGGGTATCCTACTACCCCTGATTCGTCCAACGCTCCACTGCCTCCGCGTGTGGGGATCATGAACCAATTTGAAACTTGCCTCATTCCAGTCCTCCGCATCAGGCAATGGTTCAAAAGCCGGGCCGGAGTAAGTACGTAGGTACGCAGCAGTGCTATAGTAATCTTGGACGTAAACTCGAGGATCCACTCTAAATTCGGTGCACACCTTTATTGCATGAGAGCACGAAATTCCACTGCTCGCCCACCTACCACAAGAGCATTCCGTGTTCGACAAGGACACTCGAAAGTTTTGGGCATGAACTGATCCATCGACCCGTATGGAAACTTGGGCCGTTTGTGCCGCCCAGATATATCCCGTAACGTGGTAAGATGTCCCCAACTGCTGCCTTAACCTAAACACCCCATATATCTGATCAGGCCAAAATTGCTGCATGTTACTGAGTCTTGTCGTGTCTTTCAAACGAGCAAAAAAAATATGAATACTTCGGGCAAATGTGACTCGGACGATGGTAGTTATTGGTAGCCGTCTAGCACATTTCATCACTCCATTGATGGACTCGGACATGTTGGTCGTCAGGATGCCACACCGTTTGCCGCCGTCGTGGGACAGTGTCCATCCAAGTACGCAAATTCATCCGGATCAAGCGCCTTAATCTGCTCCTTTATTTTGTGAAAGACTGTAACCCTGGGTTCTGCTCCAACTTTGAAACACATATCCTTCAATTTCACAGACTTGGCATGCGTAGAAGAGACATGTCGCAAACAAAAATGTTAGAAGAGAATGCCGAAACTTGTTCTAGTGCACTAAGTAGTCCGACATGTCGATCAGAAATAAGACAAACCCCTTCTATGTCGTGGATAATATGTTTTGCAACCATGTGAAGGAACCAATGCCAGGAGCTGTAACTCTCTGAATGAACAATTGCGTAAGCTCGTGGCACGACTTGTTGGTTGGCGTCAACTGTACTGCCATCAGCAACGTGTGCTTGTACTTTCCAACCAAAAAGGTTCCATCAAAACTGATCACCTCGAGGCAATGTCTGAAAGCCTCGATACATGGTCGAAATGCCCAAAATACAAATCTTAACATATGCACATCGACGATTCCTGAAGATTTGTACAGCCACTCGACCACCGTCCCTGGGTTGTACGACTGCAAGGCCTCCATGTATTTCGGTAAATGTTGGACCGACTTCTCCCACGTCCCGTACACATTTTCATGAGCCCGTCGCAAACCTTGTCATGCCTTGTGATATGGCACGTTATAACCATATTCTTGTTCGACTGCACTCTGGACATACAAAGCACCATATAACGGATCTTTCTCTACGTGGGTGGTAATGAGCATTGCAATCATGTTTGTACACAAATTGGGGTGATCTTTACGTGTAAAGGATGCAAGACATCTGTGCGTAGAACCCAATCTTGTGATTACCCACACACCCTTCCGTTTACGAAAACTAGCGCGGAGACACCATCCGCATTCGGGTGATTCGTCGATTACTAGATTCGGAACATCCACATGATTCTCACCAAATGAACTCGACAAGCAAACAACTTTCCAAACCGTTGGATTGCTCAGTACCACTCTGTACGTGCACTTGGCGATGCGCACTGAGTAATCCCTGACAGCCCACGTCAAATGTTTTTTTATCTCTGAAAACCATGCCCGTTCTCAACACTCCTTCGTCTTTATCGTAGTAGTAGTCCAGTTGAGGGACACCAATAAAATCAATTGGAACGTCTTCATATACGTGATCAAAAAATGGTCTGTTCTGGTACAGTGTCGATCCTCTATCCGCTCGTTTATGGGTTGTAGGGGCAAGCTCATCCACGGTGGATTCAAAAGGATCTTCATTTGGTCTGCTACCCCCCAACTGAAAGAATTCCTCGTCAGTTTCATGACCATCATCATCTAGTTCATCCAAATTCTGTTCAGAATCGCTTCTTTCATCTAGTCCGAAGCAATCGGCGGGGTAGTCCGGGATCACCGGTGGGGGAGGGAGATGATGCTCGGTGGGATTAACATTTGCAAATCCACCATAGTCTCGTAGAATAGATGCATACATGCCATACTCGTTGCCACTGGACGCATTCGCCATATGTTCACTTACTTCTAAACCCAAATAAATTTTATTAAATATTGACACTGAAATGAACATATTAACAAATTTAAATTAATCACATACTGAAAAATTTCATCACAAATCAATAGTGTTAAATTTCACAAGCAATTAACACCTAAGATTCCCAAACATATAAATTGATATATTGAATAAAAAAAATCAGAATATATTCTATAAATATTGACACTAAAATGGACATATTAACAAATTTAATTATTCACGTAATGAATAATTTCATCACAAATCAATAAAATTAAATTTAACAATCAATTAACAACTAGAATTCACAAACATATATATTGACATTTAATTTGAATAAAAAAATTCACAACATATTCTATAAATATTGACATTAAAATTGACATATTAACAAATTTGATTATTCACATAATGAATAATTTCATCACAAATCAATAAAATTAGTTGTTGTTGCTGAATTTTAAAAAAAAATAAAACTACAACTTACCTGTTGCTGCTCCGCCGCTGTCGCCAGTCCGCCGTTGTTGCTGCTCAAGGTTGTTGATGCTGCCTTGTGAAGAAGAAATGGAGAAAGAGGCCAGATCGCGATTGGGTTTATGCCCGTTTCTTTTTTTTTTTTTTTTTGCTAAATAACCCGAAACGCCATTGGGAAAGGCGTCTTGCCCCCCCACAATTTTTTCTTTTCATTTCAACCTCAAAAGTTTATTTACGTCAGTTTAGATGCGTGACGCCCTTGGGAATGGCATCCCGGGTTAATTTTCTAAAACGGTTACTTTAAAGTACTGTCTAGAATGTGGGCGGGACGCCATTGGAAAAGGCGTCCCGACCCAAAAACGAAATTCTTTTTTAAAGTCTATTATTTTCGCAATTTCGAATTTAAAAAGTATTATTAATTTAACAAACCCATCGTCTATCTCAATGATTAAAAATCTGATAAAAGTTAAAGTAAATTATTGTTGTTTTTTTTACAAATCAAAGTAAATTATTGTTGTGCTTGGTGCGTGATGGCATGAATTGGTATGTGTTGTTTGACATGAGAGTTTTTTGAATGAAGAATGGTTATATGTATCTTCTGTGTTATTAAAAAAAAATTATTTAATTGTTTTAAACCTTTTAAAGATTTATTAGTAGTAGTATTTATTTGTTGGGGCGTGAGTTGTTTGTCTTACGTGTTCAATTTTTTTTAATAAGTAATAATATTGTATTTACCTATTTAATTATATTTTCATATATATATATATATATATATATATACACACACACTAGTGTAGACACCCGCGATTACGCGGGCAAATATAAAAAAAATGTTTAAAAAATAGAATTTATCAAAAAAAAATTTTAAGAATGTGAATTATTATATCAAAAAGAAAAAAAAATATTTAAATTTTGAATTTTTTTATGCTACATTAGTTGTTTTATTTATAATGATATCATGTTCGTCGCAACAAAGAATTTTCAACCCTTTATGCTCTTAACTATCAATATTATATTCCTTAATTTTGAACAAAAACTCTAAAACGACACTTATTAAAAAATGGAGGGAATAGTAGAGAATTTTGGAACTCAATTCAACCCAAATCAAGTTTGAAAACTCATAATAATTAACTTTCAACTCATAAACATGTGTTTAGTATAACTTGGGCCTATTAATTTTATTTATATAGTACTGTGATTCAAATCATATTACGGGCTAATAGCTTAAAATATTTTCAAATATATTTTCTCACCGTGGATTGACGATTAATTACTAAATAATTATTTAATCACTTTGCTTGCATAATAATATTTTTCTACAATTTTCCATAATGTCTTAGACCTATCTAAAAAAAATGTGTTTTTGTTTTTCTTTTAGTGTTATGTATTTCTAATTTATGTATTTTAAATTGTACGACTTTCAATATTATATAATGTTTATGTCCATGAGCTTTTTTAAGTAAATATTTATCGTACTCTCCTATTCGAAAATGCATTCCGACCCAATTATTAATAAGTATACTCGAAATAACTATTCAAAACCTAAAAAATATTTGAAGAGAGTGGTAAAACTAACTGGTACAAAATTTTCAAACCTATCAAAAATATTTCAAAATATAAATATTTTATTAATTTACCATGTAATGATCGTATTTGAGCTAAGTTTCAAAGTTTATAGAGTAATTAATAAAATTGGCACACTTTAATTTTAATTAATTTAATTTTTCTCGAGAAAACTCACACTGTATTTATTTAGACAAAATATGAAAATAGCATATTACAATCAAATGTTTTATTAATATAAAATGACTCCCAATATACCCACTTTCCCTATATTCTTTCTTTTTTTCGACAGAATAAAATGGCACTAAATATATTACAGTAGTAGGTTTTAGCAGCACATACAAAATCCAAATATTAGTAAACGCAAAAAAACATGAAACATCTTTCATGGTAAAAATAAAAAAAAGTCCACTTAATGGTTTGGATATTGGACGATCTCTGTAAATCCATACATTCTTCAAGATCAGCATCACAAGTCAAAAGCACCCACTCAGTATCATCGTCAAGGTATTTTAAACTGAAGCTACTGCCATTTTCTATGTTAAAACGCCTAAACACCTCTCCTTGCAAATCCTTAAAACCCCACTGTGGTTGCAGACTCAATCGGACTTTTTCTTCCACAAAAGAGACTTTTACTCTAAGAGTATCGACATGCCGAACCCAGTTACCATTCTTTGCTACGGCTGGAGAATCATCACTGAAATTCTTATGGCTATGTGATCGAATCAAGAGATTTGTTTTATCTTGGCCATTTTCATGCATTTGTGCCTCACTTTGAGTATATTCTTTGAAATGGCCAATTTTGTTAATATAAGTTCCTTTACTTCATGCCTGTACAAAAAGAAGTTACAGTAGATATCATATTAACTGCTGATGAATCATAAAGCATCCATCTTTCACATTGATCAGTAGGTCACTTCCATCCTTCTCCCATGTCTAACCCCAAGCATCAGCTATAGTATGCATGTCTGATACATCAAACACTTTCCTGTTCCTCAATTCCTTAAAGGCTTCATGAATATCCTTGGAAAACCAATCATCATCATCATCATCATCATCCTGCACCCATAATATATGATTTCTTACAATTGAAATTTGAGATTAACCGTGTTGTTGGCTATTTGTTTACTTCTAGAGAATCGGTACTTTGAATATATTTATATACATATATGAATAAAAAATTAGGTGTTGTACATCCATGAACATCTTCTCTTTGATTTTCTTGATGAGCCACTACTCTGGTCAGAGTCTTTCAACAATTGAACTCCAATCATTTGAAGAGGTTTGGCCATTTCAACTTCCTTATCTATAACCCTATCGCCTACTTGGATTTCAGTTTGTTCGATCTTTAGTCTCATTCACAACATCATCGCCAACTTCATCACCAACATCAGCATCATCCAAAACATCAAGAATGTCATAATCTTTGACGTCCAATGGATTGCTATGATTCTCATTCAGGTCATCGCCAATTAAACAGCATCTCCAGAACTCCATATTGCTTTCTTGCAACTTAATCCCTGAAATTAACTTATCCAACTCTTCATCAACCTATAAGATAACAAAAAAATTAAAAGAAAAATTGATAGGCCAACAATATAAAAAAACCAAATTTTACAACTCATAACAGCAGAAGGTCGACACCATGAAATTCTAACTGATTTTTTTTTTCTTTTTTACGAAGAACTATTTTCAATATATACATCAAATTATCAATACAAAACAAAATGAAAGCACATCAGAACAACAGCTTAAAAAACAAACAAATAACGTAGTAATAACTTTTATATATATTGTAAGATAATAATAATTCATCTGTAGTATCTACTGCTAATATACTCATAAAATCCAAGACTATGGTCTCTTTTTGTTCAGCTTGGAGTTGCAAGAAGCTGCATTGCATGCATACCTTTGAAGTCTTAACAAAGAAGGCTCTCACATAAAAAAGTTGCTAACTACAGTGCAGCCAAGAAAAATGATTCTTCCTGTATGCCTTTAAGATTTCGCCAAATATTCATATCAAATCTTACAATAGACCCTGAACATCTCATTGGCTCCAACCTCTATTTCAGTAAACAAAATATATAATTATGTTATGCTGTTAATAATCAAATGGCCGAGGATAAATCAAGATGGTAATACAACAATATAGATCCTCCTTATAGAATAAAAGAGAAAAAAAACCTTTAGAAAATAAAAAATGGAAAGAAAAAACAGATCGAGAATTGAGAATATGCCGAACAGATCGGGAAAACTAAAAAAACGAATCCATATAAAAAAAAGATCCATAAAAACTTATGATCGAATCCGGAGAACATAAAAAAAGAATTTAATTAAAAAATCAGTAGAGTTGTATTCCTTATTTCGCTTTCTTAATCCGTAAAAGACCCAAGTTTGAACAAATGACCCTTCTTAAAGATAAATTGAACTTCAACTACTCTCATGACATTTTAAATAAATAAAGTGAACTTATTATGATATTATCTTTATACCTGTCTCGATGGGAGGAGTCTTGTAGTCCAAGGCTCGATTTCCTTGACACCAACATCAAACCGAGGGCTAATGACGCCACATTTGTTTAGCCTTCCGTTAAATTCAACCACAATCTTTCCAGAACTGTGGTCATCGACGTACTCGAACTCGCTGATATACCCATGCTTCTGCATGACCATAAGAAACTTGATAACGACTTTTGAAGAGGGCCTGCGTGTTCGCTCATGACCATAAGAAACTTGATAACGACTTTTGAAGAGGGCCTGCGTGTCCGCTTACGTAGTTTCTGCCCTTGTGTTTTCAGGCATCCTGATTCCTACATACATATGATGAGAATTCTTGATGTGAAACTGAAGGATCAAATTCAAATATTTATCAATAATATTAGTGAAATTACAAACTTTAACAAAATTCAACTACTAATAAAATAGAAATAGATATAAGAAAAGGAATGGATACGCCACCGCCTAGCATCGTCCTGTGGCAGAGATCTATCAACTATATATGAAAGAATATAATAAAAAGGACGATGGATTTAGAACTGAAATCTCGAATTCGATCTAAAAAAAGAAAATTAGAAATCAAAATATATTACGAAGAATATTAATATATCGATTCCTTGGTTGGCAGCATAAAACACAATTAACTTGTACAAACTTGGAGAAGCTTACAGAATCAAAACGCAACCAAAATTAAACATAATACAAAAATCATGATCTAACCATAGTTAAATCAATTTCAGGGGAGAAAAGCAATCGTGGTAACACCAGTGAAGGCGTATCACCAGAATCCTACAGAAATAACAAATACAACAAAAATGATAGAATGTGATGATGTTTTAACTCAAAAATAGGAACTTTACACATGAAATGGACAAAAAAAACCACACATTTAAAGCGACTGGCAACAAACCCTCCAAAAGATACTATAATAGATGAAAACAACCAAGACACAGTGCATGCCAATGTACAGGCAAAACATATCTCTCACTCCAAGGAACTGAGAAATAAATAAATAAATAATATGAATGAATAATTAAGTAAATGCAGCTCGGAAGTAGTCATCTTCTCATCTCAAAAACCAATACATAGCAATAGCCCTCAACATGACAAAAGGTTTCATATCAGCCCATTTAACTGTAACATAGCTAACCTAATCTTTGTTGCAAACAAAGAGACAAAACTTATCAAGCAGATCCGACAACTGGGTTCCAAACAATTAAATATGTAGGTTTCAACTGGGTTCCATAATTTACTTCTAGTTCCATTTAAGCATTTCATCAAACACCATCTACGCACAAAACCTCTAAAATATATTTCCATTTTATTTTATCAACTTTGTATCACCACCTTTCTCAACCAAATTCCTTACTCCAAATCACACAACTCATGACACGAACAAATAGCAATATCCGAATATAATGAATCATGAATTCAAAATCACATATTCCACAAATCTCAAAGAAGCAGACAATTTAATGATGACTAACTTTACCAGATGATCATGTTGAGGGAAGAGGACCACGACCTAGCTTCCTTCTCTGCACCCATTTCTCAGATTTAGGGTTTTTCTGGGGTTCCGATTATCGGAGTCCATCCTCAGCCGCCACATACTCTGGAAACTCAATCAACCCCACTTCGATCGCCGCCACGTCATCCAATAATACGGCGTAGTGTCGTTCAGCCTCCGCCGCGGATTTCATTCTGAGTAATCTATGGCAAATTCAAAAAGAGCAATTTTGATTATCTATATTTCAGATCTTAAAAAAAATAGATCTGATAATTTTATGGAAAGTTTTTGATGATCTGATCGATTTTTTCCCGATCGATTTTTATGAAGAAAAAACCCGGGAACTCTGAACAGATTGTGAAAAAAAATTCCCAGATCGCTTTTTTAGATCGGCGAATTTAATATGAAGAATCCAAACCAATAGTTGGGAAGAAAAACCGAAGAAAAAATGAAAAAAAAAAAAAAGAAGAATGAACAGCTGATATAAATTTGTGAAGAACAAAACGAAGAAAAATAAATCCAAGTTAGGCGTGTGATAGGTTGTGTAAAAATGGGATGAAATAAAAAAAGTTATTATATATACCTGATCAAAATTTTGGCCTCCTCCCAAAATAGATCCCCTATGAACCACAGGCCGACACGTCATTATTGGAGAAATTTAATTGGTTCACATCAGCCCCGGAATACTCTCCTTTCGACACCTCAGCATTAATAGTTAAAACTATTAACAAAATAGAGGAATATATATATATATATATTATATATATATATATATATATATATATATATATATATATATATATATATATTGTTGGGAATTTATTCTTGGCAATAATTCCTATTTTGTTTCCTAGTTTGTGTATAGGACTTTATTTAGTTTTCTAGATTATTTTTAGGATTTGTTTTACTTGTTTACCAAATTTAAGATTCTAGGATTGTCTATTTCAGACAAGAGAATACTAAGACTTGGGAACAACTTTTCACGCACAGAATTGAGAAGGACCAGACGACGCAAATCAAGGAAGATCGCACGCAAGAAAAGCTACTTGGAGCCACTGTCTGAGATTAAGAAGTTCTTCGAAGTTGCGTAACCAACGGAGAAAATCTTTTCATCAAGGCGACAAGTATTTAGTATCAAGTTTTTGATACTTTAATTTTCATATATTACTTCATACTTTTGTATTGATCGTGAACAAGAAAGTAATATAGTTTTTGGGTTTGTACACCCAAGTCAACTGAATTTAATTTGCTGTGTTCTTAAGTTTATATTTTCCCTGCATATTTTTAGTTTAACTCTGGTTAATGTTGGTTTCAGTATTAACATTGAAAGCAACATTACAAACTGATACTTAAGGCAACCCAAGGCCTCTGATCCTCAATGGGGAGAACTACTCTCTCTGGAAATAGTGGATGCGGTGGCATCTAAAGAGCATCGATGAACGTGCATGGAGAACCGTTCTGATTGGATGGGAAAAGCCACGTGTCACTGATGCTGAAGGTGATACCGTTGACAAGAAAGAGATAGATTGGACTCCTGAGTAAGTAGCTGTTGCAAACTGGAATTCCAAATGCATCAACACCCTTTGTGGGTATGTAGACGCAAGCTACTACAGAGTCATCAATAATTGTGATTCAGCAAAGGATGCATGGGACGCACTCCAAAGGGTATGTGAAGGGACTCAGAGTGTTAATAGATCAAGACTGAGAATGCTGACATCTACCTTTGAGGCAATGAGGATGGATGAAAAGGAGTCGATCATGGACTACGCCGTGAGACTCTCAGATATTACAAACGAGTGCGGAGAGCTTGGTCAATCAATAACAAACACACGTTTTGTGGGAAAACTACTAAGATCCATCTCAAAGAAATTTAGTATGAATGTGGTTGCCATAGAAGAGTCCAAAGACGTTGATGACATAGAGTATAATGCCTTAGTTGGCTCTCTCAAGCAATATGAGATGGAACACCTTAGTTCCTAGGGGCGGATCCAGGATCATAAATCTCGGGGGCCACTTATTAAGAAGAACAAAAATATTTTTGTGTCATACTGTATAACAAAAAATAAGCTCGACGAAAAACAATATACTTTATCTTTAGCCGGTGAATATTCCAACCAAGGAAATAGTTCATACCAATCGGGACTGAATCGCCAAGGATGGTTAATATTATTATTTAATGGACAATTTTCAAGAATACATTGATATGCTTTCAGATTCAAATAAGCTCGACGAACATCTTCCTTTTGGTTAGGAGGGTACTCTCATATTTGTCGACGCAATCCTGGGTCACGTTCTAAGGAATTGAGATCAAACTCTTCACATTCTGTATTTCTTAACCTTTTCGAAGGAGTTTTAGATGGAGAATTGTTGTTATTTAAGACTGGAGATGGAGTATAAGAGTAGTTGGGTCTAATTCATTTGTTCTTTTTCTTGAAAAATAATTATCAAGCGTAGCCGATTTTCCCATTTGAAGCGAATAAATCCAATCGAACAATATAACTATCAATTTATCAGAAAATAAGAGTCTCGAAACTCCTATTGAACAAAAATAGCAATTATCACAAAAATTAAAATAAAATTATAAAATAGGATCAATCAACCAATAAATCAATTCATATTTCATAATAAGATTCAAAAAAAATATTTAATAGTCATTCATCTCAATTTCACAATCCTCAATGGATTGAAGACCCGAACTTCATGTAAAAACTCGACCAACAAATACCAATTAATATTTATTTATCTCAATTTCTCAATCTATTGTAGGTTGAAGGCCCGAATTTTATAAAAATCGACCAAAATAATAAGCCCAAGATATAAGTTTTTTTTAAAATATAAAAAAAATCTAGAAGAGATATTCGAATTCACATACCTAAACGATGGGAAACACGGCACCTGAATGTTGAGCATTGCGTTATTTCTTTTATTTGGCATGAGCACAAAAGTTCTTGAAAGATATTTTAGTTTTATTTCATTCTTTTTTGGTGTTCCTTTTTTTTTAATTCTTTCTTTGTTGTTGCTTTTGGTTTAAGTAATACTTGTCGTTGCTGCTTTTGGTTTAAGTAAAGCCTTTCCTTCTTTTTTTTGTTTGTATATGTAGCCGTCTTTCTGTTTTTCTCTTTTCTTTTTCAGGTTAAAAAAAGGGCAGAAGTAGTAAGGGGTGGGATTCGAACTATGAATCAATTAAAGGTTCAATGAATCATCTTACTACTGGACCAACTCTTTTAATTGAAATCTTGTGGAGGTCGTATATTATATAATTTTCATATAAAAATTATACCTATATAATAGTADAATTTYTKAAATTTTYTGCAGGGGCCATGGCCCCCCCCCCACGGTACTCTTTAAATCCGCCCCTGTTAGTTCCAACTCTAAAGAGAAGAATGTTGCTCTCTCCTCCGATGCTAGCTTTGATAACGATGAAGATGATGAGGAGTTTGACTTGAAAGGGATTCTGAAGAAGATGGAATCCACTACTCTTGAGGAAGACGAATTGTCCTATGTGGCCCAATGTTTTAATAATTTCCTAAAGAAGAAGAACAACATTGGAGGATCAAGCACATAGACCAAGCCGCAGGTGTCTACACCAAAGTTCACTGGACGCACTCTTGCCAGATCACAGTCCTCACCTTCGGTATCCAATGTACCAGCTCCCCGAAACCGCTCAGTGAAATTCAATGTCATGAATGCAAGGGTTGGGGACACTACAAGAATGAGTGTGCTAACACTCTTAGAAAAAAGAGCATGGTTGCCACAGACTTCACTGAGGATGTCAACGATTCTGACTCGCCTGAACCTGTTCCATCCCTATTTACTAATGTTGTGCGGGACAACGACATCCATTTTGGTAACCTCAAAACCAACATTGTGTGCCTGAATGCAGAGGCTACTGATTATCTTGAAGAGTACGAGTAGTTGAGTATTGAGCATAAGCAACTGTTTGTCAGTTGGGGAAAACAGGTACTCAAGGTCAAAGATCTCATGAAAGAGGTGGACAAACTAACCAAGGAAAAGAATGATCAACTTGACATAATTGTCCGATTGGAATCTTCGCTCACCAAAAAGGATGCTGAGCTGGAAAAGGTGAAAATCGAGCTGAAGAAGGTTCAAGGAACCATCACGAACCTGAACAAAGGGAAAGTAAAGCTCGACAAAATCTTGGAGATGAATTTCCCAGAAACCTCAAAGCATGGGATTAGCTACAAACCGAATAAGCTAGCACAAGCATCAAACCAAGAACAAAAATCAACCAAATGCCATAAGAAGAGAAGGAGACAGTTTGTGTGTCATCATTGTGGTGAACCAGGTCACATTCGACCTTTCTGTTGGAAGATTATCGGCGAGAGAAGATATTTTCAGAGAATAAGGGTGGCTGCTGAATCCCATGTTGGTTCCCATGTTACTAACATCAAAACAAACACCAAGTTCAAACAAGTTTGGGTCAAGAAAAACAACATCAAGTGCAATATGATCCATACCTCCCTGAAATCCCACGTCCCTGGAGCCTGGTACTTCGATAGTGGATGCTCCAAGCACATGACCGGATCAGAAGAACTACTTTTCAATATTGTCAGGTTTCAAGGTGGAAAAGTATAATATGGTGGAGGTGCAAATGGTCAAATCATTGGGCAAGGAACTCTTGATGTTCCTGGCATTGTAAAACTGGAAAAGGTATTGCTGGTTGAAGAACTTACTGCAAATCTGATAAGTATAAGTCAACTCTGCGACGGTGGTTTTAGTGTCAAACTCAATCGAGAAAAATGTGAAATCTATGAGGAGAATGGAGATTGCATCCTCACTGGTCAGAGGACTTTAGATAATTGCTATCAAATCAATAGCGATGCCCTTTGCAGATTGTCTCAATTAAGTGATGCTAAGGTGTAGCATCAAAAACTTGGGCATGTCAATTACAAGATGATGGACAGGTTAGCCAAAGAGGAAGCTTTGAATGGGCTTCCTAAGCTTAACACCAAGATTATCCCTGTTTGCGAGGCGTGCCAGAAAGGAAAGCAGGTCAGGGAGCCACATCCAGTATTGCAAAGTCTCACTACATCATCATTCTTCGAACTCCTTCATATGAACCTTATGGGACCACTTGAAGTCGAGAGCCTTGGTGGGAAGAGTTACGTTTTAGTCATTGTATATGATTTTTCTCGCTATACTTGGGTAGAGTTTTTAAAAGGAAAATCTAAAGCTTTTGAAACATTTAAAAAACTTGCAAAGAGGCTGTGTGTGAGATTTGGTGTGAACATTGGAAGGATTAGAACTAATCATGGAAAAGAGTTTGAAAATGCATCTTTTTCAAAATACTACTCTACGGAAGGCATAATTCATGAGTTTTCTTCACCAATCACTCCCCAACAAAATGGCATAGCTGAACGTAAAAATAGGTCTCTGGCTGAGATGACCAGAACTATGCTCATTTCTAATGGCATTGCAAAACGTTTTGGGCTGAATCTATGAATACTGCATGTCATATAATAAATAGGGTTTATTTTAGACCAGGGTCATGTGCCACACCCTATGAATTGTTGTTGGGTAAAAAACCGAACTTGAGCTACTTTCATGTTTTTGGATGCATTTTCTATGTGCTCAATGATAGAAATCATCTAGCTAAACTGGACTCAAAAAGTGACAAATGCATCTTCATGGGTTATTCCCAAAATAGTATAGGTTGTTTAATCTTAGAACACGTAGCATGTTTGAGTCAATTAATGTCAAGTTTGATGATTTAACGAGTGGAGTAAAACCTACCGAGGATAATGATCTGGTCTATGATCAAAATCCTCAAGATAATGTCACACTTCCTGTAGATGATAGTGCAGGTATTGAAAAGAGCGATGCAGGTGCTGAAACCAGAGAATTGAGTGATGATGGTACCAATGTTGGTTCGGGGAACACAACATCAGTACCAACATCAATTCAAGCTGCCGAAGAATCAGATTCTGAATCAGAAGAAGGAGATTCAGTTGACCCCATTGATCTTCATAAGAGGGATATCCCATCCAGAATTCAGAGAAACCACCCCACGGGCCAAATCATCGGAGACTTAGATGAAAGGAGTACAAGAAGGCGACAGACAAATTTCAAAGAAATGGTTAGGTACGTCTGTTTGTCTACTAACTGTTCTAAAACTTATGAGTCTTTGTATCTTTCTAAAATAGAGCCCAAGTGTGTGGAGGATACGCTCAAGGATGAATTCTGGATAAAGGCAATGCAAGAGGAGCTGGACTAATTTGCCAAAAACGATGTCTGGGATTCAGTTCCTCGTCTAGAAAACTCTCAAGTAACTGGAACAAAGTGGATCTTCAAGAACAAAACCGATGAGGCGGGCAACATTGTGAGAAACAAAGCTCGACTGGTTGCGCAAGGGATACATAAATTGAAGGAATCGACTTTGATGAGACATTTGCCCCTATTGCTCGCATTGAGTCTGTAAGACTTTTACTTGCTTGTCATATGAAGATATCATTGCATCAAATGGACATAAAGAGTGCTTTTTTAAATGGAGTCTTAAGTGAGGAAGTGTACGTTGAGCAACCTAAAGGATTTGTAGATTCCCAAAAACTAAACTTTGTTTTATAACTGAAATAAGCTTTATATAGTTTAAAACAAGCTCCTAGAGCTTGGTATGAGAGTTTGACTCAACGCTTGCTCTTCTTGAACTTTAGACGAGGAGAAGTTGACAAAACCTTGTTTCTCCTTAGATCCAATAAGCACATCTTAATTGTCCAGGTTTTATGTAGATGATATTACTTTTGGATCCACTAACGAGCAGATGGTAAAGGAGTTTATCACTCGAATGTCCGACACATCTGAGATGAGCATGGAAGGTAATCTCTCGTACTTTCTTGGTCTACAAATCAAACAGGTTGATGATGGTATTTTCCTTTCTCAGACCAAATATGCTAAGAACTTAGTTAATAAATTTGAGTCAGGAAGTGAAATGCATAAGAAAACTCTTTTAGGTAAAACTATGAAACTGTCAAGAGACGATGTTGGTAAAGGTGTTGACAGCAAGATAGGCATAAGAAAACTCCTTTAGTATGATAGAAAGTCTGCTATATTTGACAGCAAGTAGGCCTGATATCATGTATAATGTTTGTTTGTGTGCTAGATATCAATCTAATCCAAAAGAGTCACACTTAAAAGCCGTTAAAAGAATCATAAGGTACATTACTGGTACAACAGAATTAGGTGTGTGGTATACTAAAGACGCTGGTACTGAACTTGTGGGTTATACTGATTCAGACTGGGCTGGGGATGTACTAGATAGAAAGAGTACTACAGGGGGATGTTTTTTCTTGGGTAATAATCTAATCTCTTGGTATAGCAAAAAAACATAATTGTGTTTCTCTTTCTACAGCTGAAGTCGAGTATATTGTAGGTGGAAGTGCGTGTACACAATCGTTGTGGATGAACCAAATGATAGAAGACTATGGTCTACACAGTAGTATTTTGACTTTGCTTTGTGATAATCCAATGCCATTAATATCTCGAAAAGTCCAGTCCAGCATTCTTGAATCAAACACATTGACATAAGGTACCACTTTATTCGAGACTTGGTTGAGAGGAAGATAGTTAGCCTTGAGCATATAGGGACAGACAATCAGCTTGCTGATATCTTCATAAAGGCATTAGATTTAGAGACCTTCTCTCGTTTGAGAAGAGATCTCGGTATGTGCATTGTCTAAGCCAATGTTGGTTTTTGATGTTGTGACACACCAGACCAACATCAGTCACAACATCTGTATACCTTTGCATGCATTTTTATTTTCCTTTTCATACATAATCCAAATGCATCGAGTATGGTTCAAAGTGCGATAAGGTCTTATGTTGCAATAAAAGTGATGACAAAAGACTAACCTCTTCAATTAAGTGATTGTGGAGCTTGCCCACAGAAACTGGTTTTCTTCCAGGTCCAAAAACAAGAGGTGTTAACAGCAATTGTTGAAGATAATCTAATTCTTTTCAAATCTTTAAAAAGATGAAGAAAGTCTGGATACAAATTGATCCAATCTTTAAGTTTCACCTTCTTGAGCGATTTTGACACAGTCATTAACTTGGATTAAGGGGTAAGTTTCCATTGACTTCGCCTGAGGCAATGTCGGTTATAATGTTGTCAGTAATAAAAAGCAACACTGATCAAGTCACTAAAACCGTATTGTAAATTATTTTAACCTTTTTAGGTCATGAATTTTAGGCATCCAGTAGGACATTCGTACTTTGAGAAGATGGTTTCTTGTTGTGCGTACTGTTGCTTGTAGTTTTGTCTATCTTGAATTCTCTTAATCGCGTTTTGAATCTAGCTAAACAAGTGTTTCAGTGGAGTTGTACTCAGACGGCTGGACAGGTAATAATGAGTTTAATTTGGAGAGTGATAATTCATATTGGACAAGATTAACACTACTGTGCTGATGGTTCATATAATTCGGCTCAATATTTCGGTTGATTTTGTAGTAGAGTTGTGCAATTTCTATTTTAAAAATTAATGAGATGATGGCTGAAGTGGTTAAGATCGTGTATCCTACATTAAGGGGGAGTGGTGGTGTTTTTAGAAAGGAAAGAAAATCAGGGTTTAGTCCTCAAACCCGCTGGAAGGTAAATTAGGGTTATTTCCTTTTTTTCTTCTTCTTCTCTCTCCTTTGCAACAGTCACTTTTTTAAAGCATAAATACTTGATATTCTTACCGCTGCCCACTTCTCCATTAACCCTCTGAAATTAAACTCTCAAGCTCTCACAAACTTCTCCATCTATTTCAATCTCTCTGCTGCTTTTGTGTTTTTTATGCAATTCTCAAGATGTAGAACCCGTCCTCTTCATCATCTGTTCCTGAGTTATAGGCCGGCGTGCGCCGCTCCGGCGAATAGGTTCCTGCAACCTATGTGAAAATTGTTGGCCTGCACATTCGCGCCGAAGTCGGTGGTGGTTCTTCTTCCATCCAAACATTGCCGCCGCATGAATCTCAAGATGTTGTGCCGGCTCCTGTGCCGCTTGACACTGCCCCTGAAGCACAGGTATCTCCAGGGCAGCCCGAAAACGAGATAGATGTTGATAATCCACCGAATTTATCATTTGTGATGAAATGTGTGGAACGGTTGAGAACCCTACCTTGAAGAGATCCCGGAGGTTGCACAATATCCCTCCTGGCGTGGTGCCGCTTGCAGTACCGAAGAGCCAAGCAGGGCCACGCCGTAATGTGCCAATTGAGCACATGAATCTTGCGGAGGATGTCACAGTATTGACGGATCCTGATGATGATGACTATGTTCCTGCCGCTCCGGTTGAAGGGTCCGTGCCGCCTTATGCTTCGGCTCCGAGTCTGATAAAAAAGAAGACGCCTCGCCGGAAACAGACTGCGAAGTTGGCCGAGAAGAAAATTACCCCGGCATCCGTCAAGGTTTCCCCAGGTTCTACTGAAACCGAATACCCGTCCCCTCCTTATACTATTTTGGACTTTTTCTCCGGTGAAGTGACGAGTTCATCAAGATCGGTTGCTGATGATCCCCCTCCATCTCCTGTCTGTGAAACACAGCCCAACTTTGATCCTGGTCTATTTGAGTATTCCCCTGATTCCTCATTTGATGTGCCTCTTCGTGATATCCTTTCTGCTTACAAGAAAGACAAGAAGAAAAACAAGGAAGCGAAGAAGGACGATGTTGGCCCTCATGTTGGTTCCCCCATACCAACATCACGTCATTCCTAGTCTGTTTTGTCCTCCAGCTCTGCCTCTGCTGATATTGCTTCTTCTGCTCCCACATCGACTCCATCTGACACCTCTATTCACTCACACTCCTCCACTGGCTCTCCCTCTCGGACCATTGAGCTTGAAGACATGGTTGGTTCCATATTCCGATAGGTTCTTGATTGCTGATGCCGAGAAGTTGTTTTCCGAGTACCAGACCTGGCATATGATTACTGAGCGCCGAGTCCCGATTGAGTTGTTTGAGAAGCAAAACTTGATTGCCTATTTTCAGCATAAAGGTATGTATTCCACAGTCTCCAATGCCATGCCTTTTGTCCGCGATGTATTCGTGGAGTTTTATGCCAATTTGTTGCCCTCCATTGTTGATTTAAATTCTATGAATTATGGTAAAGTATTTGTGCGTGGCAATGTGTTTAGTTTTACCCCTGATTTGATTGATGAGTTGTTTGGGACTGAACCGTATCGGGGTGATTCTACTGTGGATGATATGAATGAGGTTATCTCGTTCTTGTCTGGGGGTATGGTGAATGCGTGGTTTGAACAGTTGCCGAGCACCCGGCTTTCTTCTCTTTACTCTGTTTGCACAAGGTAGCCATTTGTAACTGGGTTCCCTCCAAGAATACCACATGTGTTATGCGGCCTCAGGCCCAGTTTTTGTTCAGGCTTGGGAGAGGAATCAAGTTTAGCTTTGGACAGCAGGTGTTCGACACTATCACTAAGTTTGCCACAACCAAGTCTTGCGGCATCCTTGTGTTTTCCCTCGTTGATCTTCAGCTTGCTTGAGAATCAGGGTTTGACACTTCATCCTGATGACGTGCTTACCGGTGAGACTGACCGGTTTGCTTTAAGGGGCCAGCATGTTTCTGGTGCGAGGGTTATTGATCTCCCTTGGCAGGCACCTTTCCAGGCCAATGTTGCTAGTGGTGTTGGGTCCGGCATTCCCAACATTGGTCCCAACATGGTCCACATGTCTGCGCAGGTTCTTCGTGCGCATGTTGCTTGGATTGACGCGTAGATGACCTAACTGCAGGCGCTTCGTAGTTCTATCGTGGAGGCCCTTTTGCCTTCAGGCCAAAAAGGGGGAGATAATGGCGACTCTGATAAGGATGGGGCTGATGAGGATGTTGTTGCTGCAGAGGCTTTGGCGAGCCTTGCTCGTGAAAAACGAAGGAAGAAGATCCATTCTCGGAACAAGGCATTGAAGAGAATGAAGAAGCTGTTGCAGAAGAGAAAGGATCGGGGTGAAGGAACTTCGACATCCCCTCGTCGTTCCAAGAGGGTGCGGAGTCAATAAGTTCCTTTTCTTTTTCTTTTTTTTTTTTTGATAAGTGGATGAATGAACAATGTTGGTTTGTAATGTTGGGTTGATGTTTTAATAAACATTGGTTGTTCTGTTTAAGGGGAGTTTTCCATCTTAGGGGAAGTTAGTATTTTAGTTTGAAATTATTTTGCGTCGTAGTATTTTGTCCAGAAAGGCAAAAGAGGGAGATTATTGAGAACTTATTTTTGGCAATAGTTCCTATTTTAGTTGTTTGCCTTTCTTGGGTACAAAATAAATTAGGACTCTAGATTTTGTTTCCTAGTTTGTGTGTAGGACTTTATTTAGTTTCCTAGATTGTGTTTAGGATTTGTTTTACTTATTTACCAAATTCTAGGATTGTCTATTTAAGACAAGAGAATACTAAAGCTTGGAAACAACTTTTCACGCACGGAATTGAGAAGGACCAGACGACGCAAAGTAAGGAGATCGCACACAAGAAAAGCTACTTGGATCCACTGTCCGAGATCAAGAAGTTCTTCAAAGTTTCGTAACCAACGGAGAAGATCTTTTCATCAAGGCAACAAGTATTTAGTATCAAATTTTTGATACTTTAGTTTTCATATATTACTTCATACTTTTGTATTGATCGTGAACAAGAAAGTAATATAGTTTTCGGGTTTGTACACCCAAGTTCACAAGTACTTTTACTTGTGAACTGAATTTAATTTGCTGTGTTCCTAAGTTTATATTTCCGCTGCATATTTTTAGTTTAACTCTGGTTGATGTTGGTTTCGGTGTTGGTTAACATTGAAAGCAACATCACAAACTGATACTTATTTTCAAAGCCATAGACCTTCAAATTCTATATATATATATATATGCTTCAACTTCATGCTTGTATCCAAATTAAAAAGATTTACTAGGTTCATATATTTTTTATGTTTTTTATTTATATTTATTCTTTAACTTTCATAAAAATTGAATGAGTATATGAATATTTTAAATCAGATTGCAAGACTGGACTCATTCATTTCACTAAGCTATCATCTCATTTTCCAAATTCACCACAATGGATATCTCGAATAGAATAAACACGAGCTAGGACCAATTCCTCACACACTCAGTCTATACTTAAAGAATTCACTCTTTAGTCATGACCAACACATGACTGTTTTATGAGCCACAAACAGAAGGATATTAAATATATTAGTTTACGGGGACGAAATTACTACGAATAAGCATATGAAAAATATTGTGTACCAACAAGTTTTTCATAATATATAATATTACTTTTTTAAACATTGTATCTCATTACATAAACATAACCATAGTTGCATATTTAGTTATATTATTTTTTCATTAGATCTCCCTTGTATCACAACCCGTGTATCGCACGGAGGACTTAACTACGGTGTTCAGAATTTTATTCTTGACAATTTTTCCTTTTTTAGTTGTTTGCCTTTCTTGGGTTCAAAATAAATTAGGACTCTAGATTTTGTTTACTAGATTGTGTCTAGGACTTTATTTAGTTTCCTTGATTATGTTTATGATTTGCTTTACTTGTTTACCAAGTTTAGGACTCTAGGACTTGTCTATTTAAGACAAGAAGAGGACAAGACTTGAGAGGACTTTTTGATACGCAGAACGAGAGCAAGGACGACGCAAAGCAAGAGCTAGAAGAACACAAATTGGAGTCGTTGTCCGAGATTAAGAAGGTCTTTAAAGTTGTGTAACCAACGGAGATCATCCTTCGAGGCGACAAGTATTTTTAGTATCATAGTTTTGATACTCTAGTTTTCATATATTAATTTATATCTTTTGTATTTAATTTTGAACAAGAAAAATAATATAGTTTTCGGGTTTGTATACCCAGTTCGTAAGCACGTTTGCTTACGAACGAAATTTAAATTGTTGTGTTTACTTTTTAATATTTATTCCGCTGCATATATTTTAACTCTGTGTGATGTTAGTTTCGATGTTGTAACATCGTTCTTAACATTTGCTTTTAAAACTGTTGTTTACTACTCTGAAAACTGTTTGATGTTAGTTTTGGTGTTGTAACACCAAAAGTAACATTAATTTACTGATACTTATTTACTGTAACCATAGACCTACAAATTCATATACGGGATTTTAAAACACCCATACTATTTGCCAAGGGGCAAAAACTATAAATACAAAGACTAAGCTGGGGTCAATCGTATATTATACAAAATATTATCGCCTATGAAATTCTCTTAGAGCATTGTCAATGTGCAGCCATCCCCCTAATCCCCGCGCGGATCACTCCAATGCGCGGGGAAAAGGCGTGTTGATGTGTGGGGCCCACGGTCAAATGGTGGGCCCCGCGGGCAAAACATGCCTCCGCTGTTTTTTGGTTTTTTTATTTTGAAATCCACGACTGGGATTAAAGGGTCGTTGGAGATCCAACGGCTTTAATTTATTTCTTTTTTTTAATAAATGCTAAAATTTTAAATAAAAATTGAGAATAAAATATTCAAAAATAAGAAAAAATATATTTTGTGGCTAAGATCAAATGACCATTAGAGATCAATGGTCCACATTTAATCTTAATTTTAATTATTTGTTTTATTTTTTAAAAACTCGAGAAATTCAATAAAATCAAAAAAATAAATTTGAAAAACATAATTTTTTTAACTTTTGTTTGAGAAAAATATTTAAATAAATTATAACCTATTATATACATTCAAAAAATATAAAAAGATTATGTAAAAAATTCAAATAAAATAAAAAAATTGGGAAAATAAAAATAAAAAACAGAAAATATATATTTTTCAATTAAAAAGTATTATTTAAAAATAAAAAATACATAAAAATAAAATAAAATACTCAAACAGCTAGTTTTTTTAAATTTTCCCCAAACTTCTATAAATAGCACCATCCTCACTTCATTTCACACCATCTTTCATTTCCTTTACAAATCACATCATTTCTTTCAAATTTCAATCTTTTTTCATTTATCTTTCATTTTTTATGGATAATTCAAGTTCAAATTCATCATCCTCCAATCTTGAACAACCACTTAAGTTTTTGCATGACTCGTTTGTCGATCACATACTATTTTACGACCCACCCCCGTAGAAAATGATTATGTAAGAGCAATGATGATTCTTGGAGAGGGAAGGTCAAGTTATCGATGTCTCTATACAAGAACGAAAAAGGATCGGGAGCGTGTAGCAGGGGCGGAACGGTTATTCAAAGAATATCTTGCCAAAAATTCCAAGTTTAGCAATTAATAATTTTGAGGACAATTTCGAATGAGCAAACATTATTTTTGAGGATCGTTGAGAAACTAAAAACCAATGTCCCCTACTTTATACAAAGAAGGGATACAGTTGGTTGTCTTGGCTTGTACACACTACAAAAAGTCACAGCTTCTGTTTGAATGATTGCATATGATATTGCCAGTGATAGCGTCGATGAATACTTATGGATAGGTGCATTGACAGCAATACAATGCTTGAAGATATTTTATTGAGCCGTTTACGAGTTATTCTCTAAAGAATACTTGAGGCAACCAACGGTATCTGACGTTGCTCATCTTAGTGCTAAGAATGCTCGAAGAGGATTTTTTAGAATGATCAAAAGTATCGATTGTATACATTGGGTATGGAAGAATTGTCTCACCGCTTGGGCAGGACAATATCAGAGCGACCATCAAAAAGATCCTTCAATTATTTTGCAAGTAGTTGTTCCGAAAGACTTATTGATTTGGCATGCCTACTTTGGCGTAACGGGATGCAACAATGACATGAATGTGCTAGAGAAGTCAAATGTATTCATGAACCTTGCAAAAGGTGAAGCTCCTCATGTACGTTTTGAAGTTAACAGTAATGAATATAACACTAGTGTTAAACCAACGGTTTTCACGGGCAAATTTAAGAAATAAAAAAACGTAAATTTATCAAAAATAATTAAAAATTCAAAATATGAATATTAATATCAAAAAGAAAAAAATGTTGTTCACTTTAAATTCTGAAAAACTTCTTTATAAACTACATTGGTTGTCTCATTCACAATGATACCATCATCGTCACAACAAATAATTTTCAACCATCTATGACTCTTAACTCGAGAAATTGCAATATAAAGCTGATCATGGCTGAAGGTCTTGACAATTATAATTCAACATTGGAAGTAGTTTGCCCTTGATTCATGTTATAGTCATTGCAAAACAACAATAAGTGGAGATTGTCTTTTCTGAAATTTGAATAGCACCTTGCTATCCGAACGACTTAATTTCATGCGTGGAATGTAAGTCTTAACCCCAATATTATTGCATGATAGAAATTTTACGATCTCCAAGTCTTAATCCTAAAATGAATTTTATTAAACTTGTATCATAAATTTAATTGATTTAAATTGTACCTTGAAGTTTTAAGTGTATTTAATCCTAATTTTCAACCCTGGCACTAACCAAGCTTGAAAATCTCCATAGTTGTCAAATTTAATTATAAGACTTTCAAAATGTCCTTTTGGAATATTTATTGAAATATATAGTAAAACTGTCACAAATTTTTAAGTGGTAATAAAAACGTTCTTACTGATAACCGAGCAATCCCATTATAAATTACTAAGATTGGCAGGGACATCTCAAAGATTTTATATTATTTTATGGAGTATTAAAAATATTAACTCGATTATAAAATCAAGGAGTACATTTATTGAATAAATTGGATTATGTTAATAACATAATTTTGAGCTTGTAAAAGAAAATAGTAAATCATATTAAATTTTAGAATACATTTATAGGGTATTGATTGTGTGGTAGATTCGTAAATCACCTTGTTAATAGTATGGCTGAGCACGGTACTAGAAAATACCTGAACCGTACCGAATTCCCAATAGAACCGTACCGGAAGCGAAAAATCTCTGTTGACCATTAACCAATCTCCGAACCGAACCATACCGAATTTCTTTTACGGGACGGATCTGGAGATTCTTGAATCCCCTTAAAATCTTTGTACCGAACCGAAAATCGATACTAGAACCGATTTATAATTGTATTAAATTAGCTATAAATCTCATTATATTCGATAGTTAATAAGTAAGATACTATTTTTATTAGTTTTTTATCTTAATTAATCATCAACTAACAAGTAAAAGTTAAAATTCACAATAATTTAGTAATTTTAATTTACGATTATAATTTGGGCGTAAAACGGAGATTTATCTGAAAACCGAACTGAACCGTACCAAAACCGAAAAAGAATCGTTGACTTTGACTTTTCTCCGAACCGAACCGTACCGAAAAAATAATGGTACGGTTCTGGAGATTTCCAAATCCCTGAACTAAACCGGATCGTGCTCAGCCCTAGTTAATAACATGTATTTACTATATGAGTAGGTCTTGGGTGAGACCGGTCTCATAGAATGAGACCACATTTTACCATCTTCTAAGTTGACCCGAATCCAAACTATTGCCCACCCACGGACCCAGGACCCAGCCCACCCAAAAATCGGATCCAACCCCACTACCCACTCTCGGACCCAGGAAAAATAACTCCACCGGCCGCCGGCCGCTCGCCGGCGGCCACCACCGCTATTTTTCACCGGTAATATTTTTTTACAAATTTTATACCATTTGAACCGTCTCGTTTCCCTCGTTCTAGATTCAAAATTGAATATACGATTTGATACCCCAATCACCATAAATCTGAGGTCAAAATTACAAAATCATCAACTTTGACCTCGGATCTACAACGATTCATCGGCAAAAAATTTTGGTCAATTGTTACCTCACAACTCGTCTACAATACTGCCAATCAAAAAAAAAAATCACCGGAAAAAAAATTCAAACTCTGCCCAGTTTTTGGTATTGCAAAATCAGCTAAAAGTATTACAAATTCAACAAAAGTTAAAAACTAAAAGTATCACAAATTCAACTAAAAGTATCACAAAATCGAGTAAAAGTAACACGTGTTATATTTTATATTTTTACATCTTTTTTTTTTTTTTGAAAAATCAAAGTATCATAAAATGTTGTTAAATTATTACAAAATATAAGTGTGTTCTGTGGTACTTTTAATATATTTTGTGATATTTGATCAGATATTGTAAAAATCACACTACTTTTGTGATACAAAAATAAGTGTGTTTTGTGATACTTTTAATATCTTTTCTGATACTTTTAATATATTTTGTGATACTTGATCAGTATTGTAAAAACTCATACTACTTTTGTGATACAAAAATAAGTGTGTTTTGTGATACTTTTAATATCTTTTCTGATACTTTTAATATATTTTGTGATACTTGATAAGATATGTAAAAATTAATACTACTTTTTTGATACACAAATAAGTGTGTTCTGTGATACTTTTAATATTTTTTCTGATACTTTTAATATATTTTGTGATACTTGATCAGATATTGTAAAAGTTCATACTCCTTTTGTGATACAAAAATAAGTGTGTTCTGTGATACTTTTAATATCTTTTCTAATACTTTTAATTACATTTGTAATACTTTGAATTATCTATTTTTTTAAAAAATATACGTAATTATAGAAATCAGATATCCAAATTATGTGATACTTTAACTATTTTTACTCTTACTTTTAATATATTTGTATGAAAATATCAAATCAATTTGTAATACTTTTGTATGAATTTGTGAAATTTTTAAAATCATTTTGTAATACTTTTAAATTCTTAATGCGACTTCAAAATCCCACTAATCCAAAGTCCAAAAAATCAAGTAACCACCTGCATCAACACTCCATCTACACACTCCAACACCTCACCATCCAAATCTGCATATATAACATATGCAGATTGATAAAATCACAACTGCTGAGGAGAGGGGGGGGGTGGGGGGGGAAAGCGAGATGAAAGAAAAGAAGAAAAGAGAGAAAAAAGAAAGCCTACCATTGTCGCTGCCGATTTTGGCACCGATTTGAATATATAAATTGGGGAAATCGTAGATTGCAACATAAGGAGTTGAATGGTGCTTTCCGACCTGATATTGGCCCAATGAATCGTTGTAGACCTGAGGTCAAAGTTAACAATTCAGAAAGTTCGACCTCAGATCTACGAAGATCGGAATATCGAATAGTAAATCTAATTTCAGATTTAGAATAAGGGAGTCGAGATGATTCAAATGATATAGATTTTATTTTTTTTTCGTCGCCGGAGAACGGTGACCACCCGGACGACGGTGGCCGGCGGTACCCATTTCTTTGGGCGAGAGAAAAACAGAAAAGATATGGGAGGGGAGGGGGGTGACTGAAGTTTTTTTTTATATATAAGCTAGGGTTAGGGGCGGGTGGGTGAACGGGCCAGGTTGTAGATGGATATGATAAATGGGTATGGTTTATAATGGTCTCATACTATGAGACCGGTCTCACCCAAGTATTTGCCTTACTATATTAATATAAAACTTAAACATTATTTGTTCTTACTTAAGGAATAATGATAGGAAATAACTAAATTGACTGAATATTTTTTAATAAATGGAAATAATTTTAAATTGTAGTCAATTTTGTCTTGGTTAAAAGAAAGTGTTTGTATAAAATGAACTTGATTTTAATTGAAATCTTATTTCACACAATGATTTTTCTTTAAATTGTAATTTAAATAGAAAATCCTATCAATCTTAGAGTCTCATTTGTAGTCTATCGATTGTGTGCTTGATTTACAAATCATATTGAGATTAGGCTCTAGTTTCTTATCCACCCTATTTGTTAATGCTGTTGACACCCTAGCCTAAGTGTCAAACAGCCATTTCTCCGGATGACTCGTGTCATCTTCCTTTTGGTTCGGTTGCTGAGTTGGCAGCTTCGTATGGTTTGTATTAATTCAATACCAAATTAAGAATTTTGAGCTGGTATAAATAAGAATTTATTTCCATATATTTTCATTTCATTATTTTTCGTTTCATTAGTCATTGCATATACACTGAACCATTTTTCATTGCATATCCACTGAACCGTCGTTTTTCATTTGTAAAAACTGTAACAAAAATGTTGATCAGTGTTTTCTATGGGTATCCTTTTTGCAATTCTTTGTCCATCTTTAGATTTGAGTTGCTAGATCTGCTTTTTCGAGAACTGAAAAATCCATATTTCTAATTTTTCATTTGTAGAAATCGTAAACCCGAAAATAGATCAGTGTTTTCAATTGGTATGCTTTTTGCAATTCTTCCTGCATTTTTAGAGTGAGTTGGTAGATCTGCGTTTTCGATTTCCGGAAATCCATAATGCCATTTCCAAAAATTTTGATCGATCTGTGTATTTCATATGGATCGAGATTTTTTTCTTAAATTTGCTTCGTATTGTAATTGTTGATTTGTACATATTTGTATGTGATTTTCGTGTGTTATTACTTTGCATTTTGTGTGTTTTGTCGGGTTTTAGGTTTCTATTGTTCTCGTTTCTTTTCTTTTTAGTATTTCTCGTTCTTATTTCATTTTATGTTTTTCTTCTTTATTTTATAAGTAATAGTCTCATTATGTTTAATTTTCTCTTTYAGCTTCGAGACGACGAAGATTAGACGAGCAAAGTKYTGAGATCACACTGGGTACCAGTCAGACACTGGGTTACCCAGTGTCCRAGTCYTGCCRCTTATAYYTGCTCACGTTGACGTYGGGAGATGCCCGCGTCGATCGACACTAGGTCGACGCTCATCTTCAGTAGCGTCGATCYTAGTTCCGTCGATCGACGCTAGGTCGACSCTCARCTTCAGTAGCRTCGATCCTAGTTCYGTCGATCGACGCACTGCYTGGTCGACGCGAGCAGCCTGGCTYGCGTMGACGTCGACGCTCGGCATGCRTCGATCGACGCACCTGYGGTTGAGCGGTTTTTGTTGGAGAAATCTATAAATACCGGTGGTTTCTTCATTTAAATCATCAGATATCTGAGGGGTAAGGTTSATATACGTCCAGAAACTCAAGCCCCTTCCCATTTCACATTTGAATTGAGATTTCGTTCGAAGATCACGTTGAAGACTCRTTTCTAAGTTTATCGTCGTTTATGGTCATCGTTCGTCGCTGAAGTTTGATTGATTGTTGCGTATCTTAGATGAACAATAAGTATTATGCATTTGTAATTTGCTTTCGATTTAGTTTTCTTAGTTTGTATGTTACTTTGACTTGTTTTAGTTTAGTAATTCCAGTACGTTCAATTCACTAGTTTTAAATCATGATGTTTTTTCACTTAGTCTCTTTTGCTTTCAATTAGGTTAAATRTTCAATTAGGTTTTTATAATTGCATGCTTGTTTTTGAATTCATAGTTGTAGAAATCCTTTCCGAAAATRGATCGTGTGTTTAAATATAAAAACGTTGAACAAACATTTATCGACGCCGATTGCAATTCCTCGTGATTCGACTCGAGTCAGCTTATCGCCTACAATAGCTCCGTTCTCTTGCGGACAAGCTTTTTGTTTTAAAGCGAAAAAGTTCGATTCAAGATTTGGCGCCATTGCCGGGGAGTTGACAAAGGCTGTCCAAAAATGTTTGTTAGTTTATGTTCTGTATAGTTCATTTTATTGTGTCTTTTTGTCTCGATTGTTTTAATTTGTTTTTTAGTGGATGCAAGGACATAGGTCTTTTGGTGGAGAAGTAGTACCTTTGATCGACAACATTCACCGGGTAAATCGAGTAAGACTCTCATCGATAGCGGAAACATCGATGGATTCATCCGGATCAAATCCTGCAGAACCGAACCAACAGGAACCTCAAAATGAACAGCATAATATACCAAATCCACCACCGTTCAATCAAGATCATTTCAATCAACAAGTTAACAATCAAGGCTTACATCTGAATCAGCAACAAGTGCCTTATTTCTTTCATCAACAACAGTTCAATCAACAACAACAATATCATCCTCGAGGCCCGTACATGCCGTTTAATAGGCCGTTCCGTCAACATGAGCCTCAGCCGGCTCGTATGCGTGAATTCGCTCGGCCCGTAATTGGACCATCTACATCATGCATTCGCCTAGGCCCAGCGGCCCGAGATTATGAACTCAAAGCCGTTCATTTCAATCTTTTGCCTACTTACCACGGGCATCTTAACTAATACCCGATAACGTTCATCAGGAGATTTTATTCGGTCATCCAAACCTTTCCATTGCAAGGACTTTGTGAAGATCAGTTGAAAATGAGATGCTTTCCGTATACGTTAAAGGACAAAGCGGAGACGTGGTTTTTGTCGTTGGAGCCTGATTCTCTTACGAATTAAGACATGGTGTATGATCGCTTCATGGGGAAGTATTATTCGAATCAAACAACGGCTCAGCTCCGAGTCAAGATAGCGTCATTCAATCAAACGGAGGTAGAAACGTTCCATGAAGCTTGGGAACGTTTTAAAGAATTGTTAACACAATGCACACATCATCATTATCCACCCGAGCTCATTAATCAATTCTTTTATGATGGGCTTATTCTTAATTTTAAGTATATGGTGGACAATGCAGCAGGGGGAGAGATTGGATCAAGAACTGCTCAAGAAGTTTGGGACATATGCGAGTCAATAAGTTATAATTCTCAACAGAAAAGCTCACGGTCAAGGAAGGTAACTGTTCATGAAATAGAGATGTCACATTCATCCCCTGATGATACATAGATACTTGTCGAGTTAACAAGACAAGTGGCCTCGCTGCAAACTCAAAACACGCTTTTATCTCAAGGCATACCTCCATCATCGGAAACGTGTGGCATTTGTGGAGTGTATGGACATGGCGCGAATGTATGCCAAACGACGTTCGAGCAACCTGGAGGAACCAATGAACAAGCATTCGCTGTACAAGGTTATCAAACAAATCAAGTCGGGCAAGGGTTTCAAAACCTAAACAACGTAACAATAAACCTTATTGGTGGAGAGATCATCCAGATTTCTCGTGGTCGAATCCTAATAATGCGGCGAATCCGATACCGAACCAAAGGCCACAAAATAACTTTGTTCCCCAACAACCATATCAACAACAATGGGACAGGGTCAGTTTTCATTCTCAACTCGACCAATGCAACAATCACAATCGCGAGGACAAGGTCAAGTACCATTTCCTCCACATCCGTAGGGTCAAGTTCAAGTACCTTTGCCTCCACCACCACCAACTCAAGCACCCATTTCACCAACACTCGAGGAGACTTTGCACACGTTTATGCAACGCACTGACTCAAATTTTCAACGCACTGAGTCAAATTTGCTACGTAATGACAAACGGATGGATAAGCTTGAGACGGCTCTTGGCCAACTTGCCAAGCAAGTAGGAAAGAATGAGCAGGGAAAGTTGCCGAGTCAATCTTCACAAGCCCAAGCAGTTACAGTGCTTCGGAGTGGATGAATTGTGAATAATAATGTTGCATCTTCCAATGAGTATTCTTCCAATTCACAAATTCCAAATAAAGGAGAAGGAAGGAAACCAAATGTGAGAGAAGACGAGGAGAGAACCATTCCTAAAACACCGGATAATATTGAAAAGGACGTCGAGCCTACAAAGACTCTTCACAAGGCCTCTAATCCTTATCGGCCTCCCATTCTATATCCAAGTCGTCTTCGAGGAGAAAAGAAAGATAAGAAATTTCTTGATCTTTATAACATGCTTTCCAAAGTTAATGTTAATTTGCCTTTGCTCGATGTTATAAGAAACGTTCCCGCTTATGTCAAATTTCTCAAAGACTTGGCATCAAAAAAAAAAGAAAATTTTCTAAAAATGACAAAGTTTGTATTTCAAATGCGGCGAGCGTCATCTTACGAAATCCCCTTCCCCAAAAAGAAAGTGATCCTGGGAGTTTTTGTATTAAAATTACTTTGGGAAATGGAAAAGAAACTCGGGGTATGCTTGACCTTGGGGCGGGGATCAATTTAATGCCTTCGTCTATTTTTAAACAGTTTGATTTAGGTGCTCTTAGGCCGACAAAGATGCGACTTCAGTTAGCAGACCGTCGGTAAGGTACCCAAAGGGGATTGTCGAGGACGTCCTTGTGCAAGTTGGGAACCTTATTGTACCCGTTGATTTCATAATTCTAGATGTGGGTGAAATTCGAGATGATAACCGAGAGCATACGATTTTGTTGGGTCGACCCTTCATGGCCACAACCAACACGTTGATTGATGTGAAGAATGGGAGCATGACTTTGTCCGTTTTGGACGAATCAGTCACATTTACTATCCATGATTTTCATGCTACTCCATCTTCGTCCATGATCGCCGAGTGTTCATTTGTGGATTCCATTGATTTCATTGTGCAAGATAAGTTTGAAGAGTAGTCTAACATCCATAACATTCTCGATCATTCTGACAACTCATGGCTAGCCGAGGACGACGATTGGTTTGAGCCTAATTCTGAGGGGGTGATTGAACTTTGTGAGCTTAAAACCGAGAAACCAGATATTGAGCCGAAATCCGAACTTAAACCTCTTCCAAGTCATCTCAAGTACATTTTCCTTGAGGAAGGCGAGAAGAAGCCAGTGATCATTTTTGTCGAGCTAGCCAAAGCGGAAGAAGAAGCATTAATTGGTGTTCTTAAAAAATTCCAAGGAGCTATTGGCTGGAGTTTGGGAGACATTAAAGGGATAAGTCCAGCCACATGTATGCATTATATTGTGCTGGAAGAAGGATCAAAGCCAGTCGAGAAGGTCAGCGCCGTTTAAATCCTACTCTAATGGAGGTTGTGAAGAAGGAGATTTTTAAGTTGATCGACGAAGGGATCATTTTCGCTGCACCCGATAGCGAATGGGTGAGCCCCGTCCATGTTGTGCCGAAGAAAGGTGGAATCACGATAATCGAGAATGACAAAGGGGAGATTGTGCCGACACGGTTGACTACGGGATGGCGGATGTTTATTGACTTCCGAAATCTTAATGCCGCTACACGGAAAGATCATTTCCCATTACCTTTCATCGACCAATTACTTGACAAGTTGGCCGGACATCAATATTATTGTTTTCTTGATGGGTTGTCCGGATACTATCAAGTTGCCATCGCGTCGGAGGATCAAAAGAAGACGACGTTTACTTGTCCATTTGGAACTTTTGCTTTCCGGAGAATGCCTTTCGGACTTTGCAATGCGCCGGCGACTTTTCAACGTTGTATGCTTTCTATTTTCACAGACATGATAGATGACTTTATTGTGGTATTCATGGATGATCTTTCAGTTTTTGGTTCTTCTTTTGCTTCATGTCTTGAAAATTTGTCTAAAGTGCTTGAACGTTGTCTAGATAGTCATTTAACGTTAAGTTGGGAAAAAAGTCATTTCATGGTTAGACGTGGTATTGTACTTGGTCATGTTGTGTCGAGTAATGGTTTGGAGGTCGACAAGGCCAAAGTTGATGTTATTGAAAGTTTGCCACCTCCCACGAACATTAAGGGTATTCGTAGTTTTCTTGGACATGCGGGCTTCTACCGGCGATTTATTAAGGATTTTTCCAAAATTAGTCGCCCGCTTTGTCATTTGTTAAGTAGTGATGTTCCATTTGTTTTTGATGAATCATGCTTGAATGCTTTCAATTTGCTTAAGAAAAAGTTAACCACGGCCCCGGTGGTCGTTGCCCCAAACTGGTCCCTTCCCTTTGAAATTATGTGTGATGCATCGAATGACGCCGTGGGGGCCGTGTTGGGTCAACGTGTGGATAGTCTCCTTCGAGTCATTTATTACTCTAGTCTTATGTTAAACGAGGCTCAAAGGAACTATACAACCACCGAAAAAGAACTTTTGGCTGTGGTATTTTCTCTTGAAAAATTTCGTGCCTATATTATTATTGGTTCAAAAGTGGTCGTCCATAGTGATCATGCGGCTCTTCGCTATTGTTTTAATAAAACCCAAAGTAATCCGCGTTTGATACGGTGGATACTTTTGTTACAAGAATTTAATGTTGAAATAAGGGATCGAAAAGGTTGTGAAAATGTGGTTGCGGACCATTTATCCCGACTGGATAGAGAGGGAGTGAGTGAATTTGGTTGTTTGAATGATGTCTTTCCGTATGAGTTGACATATGTTATTTCTTCATATAACACTCCATGGTTTGCCAATATTGTTAACTTTCTTGCTTGTGGTCATGTAAGTGCCAATTTATCCTTCCAAGAAAGGAAGAGATTTCTTTTTAAGTGCAGTGATTATTTTTGGGATGACCCATTCCTTTTTCGGTTCGGGAAGGATGGACTTATTCGACGATGCATCCCCGAGGAAGAACAACAGAATATTCTTTCGTTTTGTCATGATCAGCAGTGTGGAGGCCATTTTGGAGGTCAGAAGACAGCTTACAAGGTCCTCCAATCCGGGTTTTATTGGCCTAGGCTATTTAGAGATGCGCATGAGTTCGCTAAGATATGTGATCGATGCCAGCGCATGGAAAACATTGGCAAATGTGACGAGATGCCGCAAACAAGCAATTTAGCCGTTGAGATTTTCGATGTGCGGGGCATCAATTTTATGGGACCATTTCCGGCATCATTCGGATATGAATATATTTTGGTTGTCGTTGACTATGTGTCCAAGTGGGTCGAGGCTGTTCCCACGAGAACGTGTGATGCAAAGGTCGTGCTCAAGTTCATTCAAGAGCATATTTTTGGTAGGTTCGGGTTTCCACGAGCTATCACTAGTGATTGGAGTGCACATTTTTGTAACCGGTCTTTTGAGAAACTGATGGCAAAATACGGAGTGAAACACAAAGTGGCCACGGCGTATCATCCACAAACATCGGGCCAAGTGGAGACAAGTAATAGACAAATCAAAGCAATTCTGGAAAAAACTGTTCAACCGAATCGTAAGGATTGGTCAGATAAGCTCAGTGACGCTCTTTGGGCATATCAAACGGCATACAAGACAGTTCTAGGGACGAGCCCTTATCGGATGGTCTATAGCAAAGCTTGTCACCTTCCGGTCGAGATGGAGCACCGAGCTTATTGGGCTATTCATGCAGTGAATTATGATTTGACACAAGCTGGTGCTACACGGGGATTGCAAATTGAGGAACTTGATGAAATACGTAATGAGGCCTACGGTAATGTGGATATTTACAAAAAGAAGGTGAAGGCCCAACATGATAAAAAGATCATTGCTAAAGATCTTCGAGCCGGTATGCAAGTTCTGTTGTTTAACTCTCGCCTCCGGTTGTTTCCCAAAAGACTCAAATCTCGATGGAGCGGTCCATTTTTGGTTGAAGAGGTATTGCCATATGGAGTTGTGAAGTTGGTCAATGAAAAGACCAATGAGCATTTTCAAGTAAACGGCCAGTGTTAAGCCGTATTTTCAAGGATCAAGAATCGATCATGCTAAGGAGACTGTGACTCTCATTGACCCGTTTTCGCCTTAGACGACGCAACCACGTCAAGCTGAGTGACGCTAAATAAGCGCTTCTTGGGAGGCAACCCAAGCTTTTTAATCTTATTTGTTTTTGTGTGTTTTTGTTCTTTTTGTTTTTGTTTCAGGTTCGCTTCGCTTTTCAACCCCGTCGGACATCTTTGCAACACTCATCTCTTCACCTCAAGCACGAATTCAGGGACGTCTCTTTTCCTTTTCCTTTTACCATACCTTGCATAATTTTTCGTATTATACAATGTGGACATTGTATGGTTTAAGTGTGGGGGGGTTTTGTCCTTGGGTTGGTTAGTAAATTTTTGTATACTTGCTTGTGGTTGATTCGAGTTGTGTGTATTGATATTGATAGGAACCTTGATGAAGTGACGTAGTTAGATGCTTTGGTTAGGATATTTAGACTTTCGTTCGAGTAATAGTGTAATTGTGGGGAATGAAGTGTAACTAATCTATGAAGTGTCTTGTCTTCTGTTTTATTCTTGTTTCATTCCAAAGAGTCGAATACTCTTTACTAGCCCCGTTTTCAGTTAACCTCTATAGAACTTTATGTAATTTTTATTTTTATTTTGGAGACGTTAATACACCATGTGTTGAATTTGAAAAGATGTTATCAGTTGCACCCAGCAACGGAAGAATGGAGTTAATGAACTCTTTCTGTTAATTGATGTAAATTATGTTCGTTTTGTTGTACCTCATCTTGATGGGTACTCTTAAAATATATATATAAAAAAATAAATAAAGAAAGAAAAAAAAAAGAAAAGAAAAAAGAAAGAATAAGTACAAGAAGAGAAAACCTTGTACAAGTTGAGTTCTTATTTTTGATTTTTAAGTCTTAGATTATATTATTAAAGAGGTGTATTGATAACAGGGCTAGTCGGGTGACGACTTGGCGGTTTGAGCAGGGCTAGACTTTAGCCGAGGCATGGATGGGTGACGTACATGGAAGTCAAATCGTTACTTTTAGGTGTTCGGAAGTTAGTCTAAATCTCTTATCTCAACGTTATCGTGTCGTCCTTTTAGTTGAGTTTTTAGTCGATCTAATGCATTAACTTCTTGAATCATATGGATGCATTAGTAATTAAGTCATCGGATAATTAGCTTTTCCTTGTCTACGTCTAGATTAGATTTTGCTTGAGGACAAGCAAAAAGCTAAGTGTGGGGGAGTTTATTTGTACATATTTGTATGTGATTTTCGTGTGTTTTTACTTTGCATTTTGTGTGTTTTGTCGGGTTTTAGGTTTCTATTGTTCTCGTTTCTTTTCTTTTTAGTATTTCTCGTTCTTATTTCATTTTATGTTTTTCTTCTTTATTTTATAAGTAATAGTCTCATTATGTTTAATTTTCTCTTTTAGCTTCGAGACGACGAAGATTAGACGAGCAAAGTTTTGAGATCACACTGGGTACCAGTCAGACACTGGGTTACCCAGTGTCCAAGTCCTGCCACTTATATTTGCTCACGTTGACGTTGGGAGATGCCCGCGTCGATCGACACTAGGTCGACGCTCATCTTCAGTAGCGTCGATCCTAGTTCCGTCGATCGACGCTAGGTTCGACCCTCAACTTCAGTAGCGTCGATCCTAGTTCTGTCGATCGACGCACTGCTTGGTCGACGCGAGCAGCCTGGCTCGCGTCGACGTCGACGCTCGGCATGCGTCGATCGACGCACCTGTGGTTGAGCGGTTTTTGTTGGAGAAATCTATAAATACCGGTGGTTTCTTCATTTAAATCATCAGATATCTGAGGGGTAAGGTTCATATACGTCCAGAAACTCAAGCCCCTTCCCCATTTCACATTTGAATTGAGATTTCGTTCGAAGATCACGTTGAAGACTCATTTCTAAGTTTATCGTCGTTTATGGTCATCGTTCGTCGCTGAAGTTTGATTGATTGTTGCGTATCTTAGATGAACAATAAGTATTATGCATTTGTAATTTGCTTTCGATTTAGTTTTCTTAGTTTGTATGTTACTTTGACTTGTTTTAGTTTAGTAATTCCAGTACGTTCAATTCACTAGTTTTAAATCATGATGTTTTTTCACTTAGTCTCTTTTGCTTTCAATTAGGTTAAATATTCAATTAGGTTTTTATAATTGCATGCTTGTTTTTGAATTCATAGTTGTAGAAATCCTTTCCGAAAATGGATCGTGTGTTTAAATATAAAAACGTTGAACAAACATTTATCGACGCCGATTGCAATTCCTCGTGATTCGACTCGAGTCAGCTTATCGCCTACAATAGCTCCGTTCTCTTGCGGACAAGCTTTTTGTTTTAAAGCGAAAAAGTTCGATTCAATTGTTTTCCTTTTTATGTTTTTTTTAATTAGTTAGATGATAGATCTGCATTTTTTGATTTATGATTGTGCAGATCTGATATGATAATTACATAAAGAATTCAAGATCTGATGCTAACTGCAAATCGCCATTGACTTGTGGTGAACTCATTTCGATATACATTTTTTTAATTATTTTAAATATATTAGGTAATCACCATATGAATGTTGAATCAAAACTTTGTACTCATTTATTATTAGTAGAATAATATTAAGTATTCATTTATTACAAATTACTATTTTTCTCGACAGAAAATAAGTGTCTAAAAATAAAAATTGCCAGAACCTTTCCCTTAATCTTTGGAATCTTTAAATACTCAAGCCACCCATATACCACCACAGTCCAACACAATAATCATTCCAAATCTTTGGATACTTTGCTTACCAAAATAAGGTAACTAAAGTCTATGATTAATATAATTATAACAATATTGTATTTTTGGTATTGTAATTGTGTACCTATTATTTAGGCCAAACTAATTCCAAAATTTAAGAATTAAATGGTAACCCGAAAATATATCTTTTACTTATATGATAATATATAATAATAAATATACTTATTAATCCGAAAATATATTTTATATATATATATATATATATATATATATATAATATATAGGTGATAAGTCCATGAAAGGATTTGTTTACATGTGATTAACTTTACTTTTTTTCAAATAAAATATTTTCCTTTTATATAATGAAATATAAATTTGGTAAGAAAATAACAAGTCACAACCCTGTATTACATGATCAATACTTCGTTGAAATGATAGTAAATCTTCATTTCTTACTAATTACTAATATTCTTGACTAAATATAAGTGTCTAAAATAAAATTTTGCCATAATTTCACATATTTTTTTAACCAAATTTCGAAGATCTCTATATTTGTTCACATCAAATAAGTTTAAGGATTTTTTTTTTGACAATTATATTGTTTAGTCATTTAATAATAATTAAATTTATTAATTAAATGTATTAATGATAGAATAAGTTTTCGATTTATAGAAATTATAATATTTCTATTATGGAAAGATAGATTTTTAGTCTTATTTCTATAATTTAATTAAATTGATGGAGATTTCATTATTCAATTTGTTAATCAAGTTTGTTTATTAATATTATTATAGTTTTCCAGCTTTTACGGGGTTAATAGTTGTATTAACTACTAGTGTAACAACCCGCGTATTACGCGGGCATATAAGAAAAATGCATAATAATATAAAAACTTTAATATTTGAAAATTATAAACGTTAAAATATGAGATTTTTTGTTGATTTCGATTTTATAACAAACATAAGTCAACAACTAAGAAATATTTAGAAAATCATTATCGTATACGAAATCAAACCAAACAATTAGAACTGTTTCTCTTTTGGTAGAATTTGAATAATAGTTAAATATATAAAATAAAATATTCAACTAACAAATCTTTACACCACAAATGTCATTTAGATTTATTACTTAAAAAATATTGATGGGTCATTTCTAATTATCTTATAAACTTTCATACATTTACATATATGTTAATATTGTAAATTCTTATAAAATAGAATATATATATATATATACACACACACTAATAACCGAAGAAAATAAGTACGAAAATTTATTTTAATGAAATTAAGAAAAGACTCTTAATTGAAATAATAACCACCCTAAAATCAAGCAAGATATGTATGGTATATTTACCGAGTACAAATATATTGAAATATCTCAATATTAGATAAAGTATTTTGGAAAACTAAAAATACTATTATTAATTATAATAAATTAATAATGATTATTAACTAACTGATTAATGTAATTTTCCTTAATTTTTCTAAATTATAGTTAGATAATTCCAATTACCGATTCAAGAATATTTATTTTAAAATCTTAAACGAAAAAAAATTCAAGAACAGAATTTAGTGATTAAATATTTTAAATTATATAGTTAAGGTACATACATACGTACTAAGAATAAATTATATTTAAGGTACAATGAACTATATTTGGTGCGGATAAATTGACAATAAATATAGTTAATACAATGATTAATCTCGAAATAACTGATAAATTAAATTACTATTAATAATAATTGATTAACTAACTGATTAATGTAATATTTTTAGTCAATAAAAAGAATAATATTAAATAAATGAATAATTAATATCATTTTATTTTCTAAAATTTAAATTAATTAAAAAGTTTTGATTTATCATTCCACTTCAATTAACCGTGAAATCTTTGCCTAAATTTTTATTTAGAACAATTACAATTACATGTGTTTAATTTTGTTCATTTGAGATTTCAGAAAGCTTAAGTATTTCAAAATAAATCAAAATATGACAAATAAAATAAGAATATTTGTATTTCTATATTGTGAGATGTTATAATTTATAAGTGTATACTGCATCTTTTGGCAAACCAATTAGGTAACAAATCAATTATTGATTCTTCTGCTAGATTGTGGTGTATAATAATAATTTTGGACATGGAATGATGACAAACAGAATCAAAATATATGTCTTTCCATAATTTTATTTTATAATTTCTGAATATCCTTATTTTTTCTATCATTAATACCTTTAATTATTATATGAGTAAATGATATAATTGTTAAAAACATATTCCAAAATTTATTTCATGTCAATCAAAACAGGAATCTTCGAATTTATATGAAAAATAAGGTCTGTTGAGTTATGGCAAATTTTATTTTGAGACATTTATTTTTAGTCAATAAAATGAGTAATCACTAATAAATGAATAATTATTATCTTTCTATTAATATAAATTGATTAAAACACTGATTTATCATTCCAAATCAATTAACCTTGAATTGTTTGACTAAAACATAGTTTTCCTATTTCTTTATGTGTGTTTAATTGTGAATAATTAAAATTTCAGGATGTGGTATTATTTCAAAATACTTGGAACATATATCTATATATCCATATTGTGAGATGTTATAATTTATACATATATATCCTTTTATTTTATCAGATAAACTTTTAATTATTGTATAAGTATAATGAAAATTTTAAAAAATATATTCAAAGATTTATTTGAACAAATTTAATTACTGGAACAAGTTTAAACCCATATCGTAAATACAATATATTTAAAATACTTTAATCATCTACCCTATATTTATTGATAAAGACAATAATTGATACAAGAATTTTATTGTATCTATCGATACTAAAATATAGGGGTGTAAATTGCCATAAATTAAACTAATATATATTTAATTATATATAAGGAAAATATTTTATTAGAAATAAAGTAAAAATTATCTACGTCAATTTAAACAAAAAATTTAATAGATACAATTGGATAATTATTGATACTAATCGGTGTATTAGAAATAATGTAAAAGTTATCTATTGATACAAATCGATCTGAGAAAACTTGACATTTCTTCAGAATAATTATTCTATTGATAATAATTGATTAATTACCTGGTTATTTGAATCATAGTTATTGATAAGATATTTGCAATAAATAAGAAAAAAAAGAATTTTAATCGGTGTTTAAACATATCCCCAACTGATATTCTGTCATCTATTTAAAAGATTTTTTTTTAAATCTATTTAAACATAATAATGATATTCTGTCATCTATTTAAAAGTATTTAAACATATCCCCAACTGATATTATAATCGGTGTTTGATGAGCAATTAGTAATAATGAATATTTATTATCAGTCAATTAACCATAACTGATATAGAAAGTTTCGATTTACAATTCTATTTTCCTTAATCTTTAAATCTGCTCATTTATTCTTATTAATATATATAATTGCTAGATAAATGGAAAGATGATAAATTTAAACGGAATATTTTTTTCCATATTGTGAGATGTTCAAGAATTTAAATATATATAATTTTTTTATCAGTTCGATAGAAATTAAAATTAAAAACATATCAATATATATAAATATACGTATCAACTATTTATGGTTATCTATAGTTAATTTTGACAATATTGATAATTGAGAAATAAATTTATTTTTGGATGGATTAATCTTTATATTTGTTGAATACCAATGAATGCGGCCTCCGTTATGGAAATTTAAAATAAGTAATATCTATTTTAAATATTCATGATTGGTATCCAAAAATTTTGAAATCTATGGAATTCGAGAAGATTGGCAGATCAATATTTGAAGATCAGTCTTTTTGGCAGATATCCAAAAATAGAAGATTGACAAATATTTGAAGATCTGCATAAGATTAAACAAAGAATCAGAAAATTAATCCACGTATTACTGCTGACTTATATGTAGAGATGAAATTCTAAAAAATATGGTAACATTACTGCGGATTCAGACACTACGAATGCCTCATCATTTAGCGAATATTGATATTCGATTTGCATAAGATGAAATGGACTAAAGATTCGCCTGCATAAAAGGTCATATAATAAATTTCCATTTCAGTCATTAATAATAAAAATTCGATCTATTAGATTGTGCAAATATGGAAAAATAAACAACAACAATTCAGATCAACGATAGCTATTAATAATAAAGAAAAGAAATATATATATATATATATATATATAAACAAACCTAGGACATTTCATATATTATTAGAGATCCGATCTATAACAGTGTATGATGATCTGCAAAAATAATCCAACAAAGAAATTTGAGAATTGATATAACGAAAAAAAAAATCTCGAATGATTTTTAAGGATACATGCAGTAATTTGAAGATCTGCAAAATTAATAATAGTGTTCGAAGATTTGAGAAAAAATTCAGATCTGCAAGATTTTTAAAGATTGTTAGTGTTTGAAGATCTACAACTAATAATAAATCTGTAAAAAAAAAAAAAGAACCAATAAACAGAAAAACCGAAACTTCAAGATCGAACAAAGATAATTGAAATTGGAAAAAGATGAAAAAATCGCAAACGATCAAATAATGAATATGAATGATTTGAAATAGATATTTGGTTATTTGGTTAAATATAATAGAAGTAGATCGAGAAAATACATGGATTGATTCAAAATATAATATAGAAAAAATTGTTGAAGGATGAAAGAGTTGTTTTTTATTCTGGATGGCGAGAGAGGGGGGAATAAATATAAACATTAGATGAAAAATGTGTGAATTAACAATAATGGAAAAAAGTCCTTATTTATTCCCATCTAAAAAATTCAATTTTGGTAACAAATTAATACGAACCATTAGAACCTGCCAACTAATAAACCAAACCTATTGTTAGATGACACATGTCATCCGGAGCAACTACTGATTGACACCTAAGTTAGGGTGTTAGCAGCATTAACAAATAGGTGGATTATCATATCTCTAAATTTGGAGTTTTCCTATTGTTTCGTACATGACATATTCCAAACTAAATCAAATATAAATTAATTTCGAAATGAGGAATAATTATATATCATATCTATATTATATATTAATTAATCAAATATAAAATAATCTCGAGACTCGTTATTCACTTCTCCATTACTAAAAATTATATGTCATGTCTATATTATATAATTAATCATCATCTTTAAATTATATCTACTGTTCAACTTATAAAGATTACCATTCTATTTTGATTAAATATATTAATTATATTAATTAACTTAAATAGTTTGTCTACCCTTCAAATTTATAGGATCCACAATAGGTTTTCCTTAATTATAGTTTATTGATTAATTAATCAATTACCAATGTTACTATAACTTATTTTGAGATATAATTATAATTTTTTAATATATTTTATTTTGTTAGATATCTACATTAATATATTTTATTTTTATTTTGTTGAATTCACGGTTGTGATGGGATTAATTGTATTTTGTTTTCTTTTCGTATTAATTAGTAAATTATTTCTGATTTCATTTTGTGTTTGTATTTCTCGAATCTGAAAATTGTAAGTTGTTTGTATATGTTTGTTTGCATTGTAAGTTGTTTGGATATGTTTGTTTTCTGGATGAACGCCCGAATTTTCCGTCTAATTTGCATAAATATAGGTTTGTTTTCTTTTCTAATTTGATTTTGTGGTTTTATTTTTTTTTGTAGTTCTTATATATCTTTAATGATAGGATGGATGATGGATAACCAGACTTATGTTCGGGTTGTTTTGTTTGAGAGGCTATGATGATATTTCTTTTTAATTTGTGTTGACCTGAACTAGGGTCGGGCATTGGTAAATTTGACCCGTAAATTCGAGGCTATGATGATATTGTTTGTTGTTTGTTTCGTTCTGAGCTAATTAATGAGTCGGGCATTTGGAAAACCGATCCGTATCTTGGCGGGGCAGCCGGACAGCACGTGACGTGTCACGTGCAACCGGTGACTTTGCAGCCATGGCATGTAGGTTTGTTTGCCTTAGATTATTAACAGATCTATCAACAGATATCTAATCTGATCCTCATTGTGTTTAGGAATTAGGCAGCAGTTTTGTTTGTCTGATATTCAGATTTGAGCTTGAGCCTAAGAATTAAGCAGAGATTGATTATTGCAGAGATGGATTATTTTGATATTTTTCTATTTTTACTTTTTAAATTTCTATTATTTAATTTTTTTTATTATTTCTTTAGTTTTTACTTTCAGTCGATGAAAGTTTATGATTGTTGTACTAATTAATTGATACGCATCAATTATGGAAAAGAAAAATCTTAGATCATCTTGAATTGGTCGTATTATGCATTATTAAAAAAAATTAGAATAGATTAGAATTAGAATAGATAATAACTATTAAATCTGCATGCATCTTGCCCATAAAAATATCTAATCTCTAATATGAAATAACTACGCTGACAAAATGAATTCCAATCTAAACTAAACTAACTTACCTCATTTTAATCTCATGTCATAAATAATAATTTTGAACTATAAATATAGATGTATATTATATTTTATATATATAGTACATACATACACACATATATATAGTATATATAGTTAAAATTTTATATATCAAAATATACCTTCCACCTACGTTCGATTTTTTTTCTTTATTTTACATGTAATAAATATAAAATTCTTAATAAGGTATTATGTTTTCTCGGCGATCTGATCTGATTTTTTATAAGGAAATAAAACCTTATTCTTAATAAGGAAAAAATATATTCTTAAATTAAAAACGGATCGTGTGTGTTACACACGAAATAACCAATTATATAAAAATATCGTGAAAGGAATAATCAATTAAGGAAATAATATCGTTAAAGGAATAATCAATTAAGGAAAATTTCGTGTGTTACATACGAATAATCTCAATTATATGAAAGTATATGAAAAAATCTTAATTAAGGAAATGCGGATTCGTATATGAAATAATCAATTATATGAAAATATCGCAAAAAGAATAACATTATACCCTATTCTTAATAAGGGAATACAAATTCTAAATTTTGACAAAAAGATTTATAAAACACATTTTTTCTCTCTTTGTTGTCAAATATTTGTGTGTTTAAATAATTATTTGACACCAATATTTTTATCTTTTCGTGTGTGGCAAAATTGACCGATAAGAAAAAATTAACTTTCATCAATAATTATTTCACCCCAATATTTTTATCTCTTCGTGTGCGGCAAAATTGACCGATAAGAAAAAACTATTTTTCATTGTGTGTTTAAGTAATTATTTGTCACCAATTTTTTTTATCTCTGTGTAAATGAATAAATTGACCGATAAGAAAAAATTATTTTTCATTGTGTGTTTAAGTAATTATTTGTCACCAATTTTTTTTTTATCTCTGTGTAAATGAATATTTCTCTCATATATTTCATATATCGATTTTAAATTAAATACCTACGGTAGGAAATATATAAGAGAAAAAATATCGCTATTATATAGGATATGAGAGAAAAAAATCAAATCGCCTGTTATATAGGATGAGAAGAAAATATTCAAGTCGCCTATTATATAGGATGTCATGCAATATTCAAGTCGTCTATTATCGCCTATTTTTATGTTTTTTTTTAATTTAGTTTCGCATTTTAAGAAATATAAAAAATTTATAGGGTTCGCATTTTAATTTATAAATATAGGTTTCGCATAATTATCATGCGAAACCACAATTTATATATATATATATATTTTTTTTTTTTATTATTATTTTTTAAAATATTGAGTTTCGCAGCATGAAGCTGCGAATTTGAAATATATATATATATATAATGGAAGAATTATAAATCTCCAAAATAATAGATAGAAATACCGCAAATAGAGCCATTGCGACACCCATCAAAGAGTCGTTCCCCACCCAGAAGCTACTTTACCATATTCTGAAATCAATGGTTTTAATAAACTCCCTACAACAGTTTGTATTGGGCCCGATCTAGGACTGTTCTCAACAGTTTGTGTAGCCATAAATTCTATATAAACGATCTTATGATAGATCCATATATATATATAATAGGTTTCGTAGTATGAAGCTGCGAATTTGAAATAAATATTTATTTATTTTTTTAGAAAAATAGGTTTCGCAGCATGAAGCTGCGAATCCATAAAAAAAATGATGAATGCGCATGTTGAGGGTGCGAAACCATTTAAGGTGCCTTTTGTAATATTATTTTTTTAATAGATAACTGTTATGCTCTCACATCTTATTATTTTATTTTACTGTAGGCTGAAGAATAGCGTGTGAATGTTTTGTACAACTAAGTATTTTGTAATTTGTAAACTACATTTCAACGAATAGTAATCTTTTTATGAACCATGTTCAACGTTTTTTAATAATATTCTAGATTTTAAAATAATATGATGGTTTGAATATATATTGCTTAACTGTAAATATATAATAACTATAAATTATTTCACACAATCAACGTAATCTTATAAATATTATAGTATCCATATACATATAAACGATTATATATATATATATATATTAATATATATATATATATATATATATATATATATATAATATATATATATATATA
>BMAC01001384.1:69333-76833 GCA_014905375.1 Phtheirospermum japonicum
ATATATATATATATATATATATATATATATATATATATATATATAGGTTGGGTTCAAATGAGAACCCGTCATTATATGTGAACCTAGGGACTCATCTTGGACCATTAGATTGGATAATCTTGATGGTTGAGATCATGACATGTCAGCATGGTAATAATGTAAAAAAATGCATTAATTAATTAAAAATGGTATTTTGGACCATATATCAACGTTTACAAAGAGCACTACATTGTTCTTTGGAAAGCACAATAGATTAAGAAAAAAAAAACACTACGATTGTATACAAAAAGCATCGCAAATTTCGTCTATAAACTGCAAATTCAAAAATTTGAAATGAAACTCAAATCTTCAACAAACCATAACTTTTTCAAAATTTTATTCGTTTTGAATGAAATATATATCAAATTAATCACATTTCTCAAGATCTACAATTTAAGATACATATTGCATGTTTTAAAAACGTAAAAAATATATATATATAATTAAATTAAAAAAACTGGACTGATTTTAGCACTACAGTACTGTGTAAAAAGCACAATGAACCTGGACATATAATTGCACTGTGCAATATTAGATCTAAGGCCAGGATTAGTCCCTAGGTTCACATATAATGACGGGGTTCTCATTTGAACCCAATCCTATATATATATAATATATAGGGTTGGGTTCAAATGAGAACCCGTCATTATATGTGAACCTAGGGACTCATCTTGACCATTAGATTGGATAATCTTGATGGTTGAAGATCATGACATGTCAGCATGGTAATAATGTAAAAAAATGCATTAATTAATTAAAAATGGTATTTTTGGACATATATCAACGTTTACAAAGAGCACTACATTGTTCTTTAGAAAGCACAATAGATTAAGAAAAAAAACACTACGATTGTATACAAAAAGCATCGCAAATTTCGTCTATAAACTGCAAATTCAAAAATTTGAAATGAAACTCAAATCTTCAACAAACCATAACTTTTTCAAATTTTATTCGTTTTGAATGAAATATATATCAAATTAATCACATTCTCAAGATCTACAATTTAAGATACATATTGCATATTTTAAAACGTAAAATATTATATATATATATATATATATAATATTATATATATATATATATATATATATAATTAAATTAAAAAAAATATATATATTTATACTATATATATACTAGTTTAACACCCGTGTATTACCACGGGAATTTATAAAAAACTAAATATAAAAAATATTTGTGAAAATTATGAAGTTTTAAATTTAAAATAAAAAATTGAAAGGATGTATATCTCAACCCGTGCCCTATTCAATATATTAATTATTAGAATTATTGATTAATATTATATTTTAATGTTCAGATTAAATTCATTAATAATTATATTTGCATACTTATAAGAATTCAAAAGATGTCACATTTTCAACCCTTCTCTAATCTATTAACTCATATTATATTTTTATGTTTAAATTAATTTTGTTAGTAATTTATAGTTACATACTTTGAAAAATTCAAAAGGTATCATACTCTCAAGCTTTCTCGCATTGTGCCATTGTCTAATAAATATTAATTAATTATTATTATATAATTTTATTTTCTTATATTTAGATTGAGTTCATTACTAATATTTAGTTACATACTCTAATTATTGCAAATATATCATAATTTATTTATACAGAGTATTTAGAATTTCAAAATTAAATTATTTCAACTTTTATTTTAAATACAATTTATTAATTATTTTCATATATAATTTTTCTTTGTAATTAAAATTATTTCATATGTAATCTATCTTTTAATTAAAATAATTAATCTAGATTTTTTTCTACTAATTATATATGACTTATTTATAAAAAAAATTTATTGAATTAGACAAAATATAATTAAAGAAAACTATTAAGTTAGGCTAAATATAATAAAAAGAAAATATTAAATTAGGCAAGATATAGTAAAAGGAAAAATATTGAATTATGTATATATTAGGCTCGAATGACACATAAGCAAATGAAACACCGAGATTTTTTATTATCCAAACGAAACATACGAAGTAGACACATAGATTATGAGGATTTTGCATTAATATAATACTTGTTTAACATCCGTGTATTACACGGAACTTATCAAAAGATAAATATAAAAAATATTTGTGATAATTACTGAATTTTATATCTAAAATAAAAAATTAAAATAATTATTCCCAACCCGTACCTTGTACATGTCTAATCTATTTATTAATTATTATAAATATTAAATAATTTTAGATTTGATGTTTAAATTAAATTCATTAAATCTTAGTTACATGCTTACAAAAATTCAAAAAACCGTTCACACTCTAAACCCGTGTCTAATATCTATTTTATTAATTATTATTATTATTATTATTAAATCATTTTATATATTTATGTTTAGAATAAATTCGTTAATAATTATTAGTTACATACTTTGAGATATTTAAAAGATATCATACTCTCAACCCGTGTTGCATTGTACTGGTGTCTAATCAATGTTTATTAATTATTAGTACATAATTTAATATTTTTATATTTAGATTGAATATATTACTAATATTTAGTTACATGCTTAGATTATTATAAATAACTGATATTTTACCTATATAGAATATTTGAAACTCCAAAAATAAAATTATTTTAAATTATATTATCAATAAAACTTATTTAATTATTTCATAATAATTTTTTTAATTAAAATAATTTCATATGTAATTTTCTTTTAATTAAAATAACTAATTTAGATCTTATCTACTAATTATATATGATTTATTTCTATTTTTATATTAGGAGAATCAAAAGAAAGTATTGAATAAGGAAAAATATAATAAAAAAAATTAAATTAGGTAAGATACAATAAAAAGAAAAGTATTAAATTAGGTAAATATTAGGTTCGGATGACACATAAGCAAACGAAGCCACCAGAATTTTTTATTTGTCAAACGAAGCATACGAAGCAGGACACATAGGTTAGGAGGATTTTGCATTAATATATAGGGGTGATATATATATATATATATATATATATATATATTATATATATATATATATATATATATATATATATATGAAATGCTTATAATATTTTGTCAAAATTATTTGTTTCTCTTTGTTTGAAACATGGAGTCATTTTTATTTCAATAAACATGTTGGTTTGGTGTATAGACATTAACAAGTTTTGTCTAATTGAGCCCATTTGCACTTATTGAGAATGAAAAGACGTAAATGGTTCAAGATTATTTGTTTCAATGTAAAATATAAAATAACATAGTAAATGTGGTATACAATGAGTTTTTCTCAAAATTTAAAGTGAATAATAATTCAGCTTTTGAACTAAATAAATTATTTATCGGTATATGCATATTAATAATATCGTGTATAAATTAGGTTTTCAAAATTTAAAGTGAACATTGTTTTTTTACTTTGTATTTAATGTCTACTTTTTTAATTTATTTTTAAAATAAATATTATATTTTTATGATTTTTTTATCAATGCCCGCGTAATCGCGGGTGTCTACACTAGTATATTACTACTAGTTTGAATACCCGCATTTACGCGGGCATATTAAAAATATATATAAAAAAAATTAATAAATTCAAAAGGTGAATTATTAATATTTAAGAAGATTGACCGACACAAAATCCAACAAACAAAGTATGATACAAAATGCTAAAATTGATCAATTCAAAAATATTTTATATTTTCATAGTCAAATACATTCATCATTTATTGATGGTTTATGGTTGTCGACCAATTAACTTGACCAGATATGATGGCTCTGTGATGATGCCACACAACCTCTCATTTGCATTGACACACATTCTGATGTAGCTTTGTTCTCCCCATTTAGACGTCCACGAATTTTTCACTACACAGTATATAGACATATCAATTGTTGTCCATAAATACCGTGACCACATCGTGGTGTAGTTTTAAGTTGTTGTTTTTTTTTTACATAAGTTAAATACAATTATTAAAATATTTACCGAATAAAATACACCATTAATATACAATTTAATTATATTTGAAAAATAAATTATGTAAAAAAATGCGATGGAATAAATAGAATATGATAGGAATCAAATTATATTACGCAAAATAATTCCCTATAATTGCGCAATTATAGGGAATCATAACATAATTTACATAAAAAGAGTTTTTTCTCTCAGCATTAATATACAACTTAATACACTATTAATATACAACTCAATTAAACCATACCCTATAATTACGCAATTTGGGGAAAAATAGAAAATAAATGTTATGAAAAACTTATTTATTCTCCTTAAACAACATACATTATGAATTAATGGAGACAATTGCAAATTTCAAAATTCTTACCTTGAATGTTGTCAAAGTTAGAGTAGAAATATATTAGCTTATTTGAGTTTATTCTTAAATGGTAATATAAATGTTACTATAGAGATATCTAATGATTACGTATTATAGTCTATATTTAGACCAAATCAAGAACTTGATTAATGGTGGCAATTAAATTATGAAGCCATATATTATGGATAGAGCAATTCAAATTGGAAAAGTAATAACTACATTCTTTTTCTTTTTTTTACCAAATGAAATACACCATTAATATTCAACTTAATTATATTTGAAAAACAAATTATGTAAAAATAGAATATGATAGGAATCAAATTATATTTAGCAAAGTATTACCTATAATTACACAATTATAGGAAACAATAACATATTTTACACTGGTCTTGGTATAATAATTAGTTATTTAGTAGTACTAAGTTAAAACAAAGATACATACGGTAATACCACAATTATTTTTTACGTAGCGTATCAATTTAACATTCGTCATTTAGATGGGTCATGTTCTTTATTTACAAAAAGTTTATTTACATGTTAAGATTACCTCGTTAGTAACTTCTAAGTACACATTAAGATTATATTGCAAAATAAATTTTAATTTATATAATTTCAAAACTTATTTAGATGGTTTAAAAATCTAAAAATAAATATTATTAAACTTTTACCATAAATGTAGTTTATTTAAATTATTACTATGAGTCTTAAACACTTTAATGAAGATTTAAAGAATGATTTTAGGAAATTATCTTTTCATTTCAAGATTTGAGCATCAAATGGAAAGGACTAATTACAGTATTGAATCGGATTTCCATATGTTTTGACGTATTAGTTTTAAACTGATTTTTTTATTCAATTAGTTTTAAGCAGGCTCATAGATAAAATATAAGTAATATGAAATATAAGTAATGTGATCGGCAACCAAAAAATATAAAATATAAAATCTCAATTTCTTCAATTACGTGAAGTAGAATCATTTGATTGATTTGTGTCCATTCGTCAACATTTATTATTGAAGAATTGATTGGAAAAGAAAGTTAATTCTAACACTCAGTTTGAAGAAATGATTGAAAAAAGTTTTTTTTTTTTTTTTTTTAATTTCATATTGAATTATGGGATTGTATAAGGAAGTTTTTTTATTAAACAATACATTCATCAGAAGTTTATAGCTTGTAATTTAAAAAGAGTATATTTTTATTAGGGGTGTAAACGGGTAGGGTATGGTGCGGGTACGCTCATACCCGTACCCTACCCGTACCCTACCCTATTACCCGAAATTTTTTATCGGGTAGGGTACGGGTATTTACCCGTCGGGTAAACGGGTACCCGAATATAATTATTGCTTAATTAAAATAATTTTTTTTATTTTTAATACCAATACTAATTTAGTAATATAAATTAATTTGGTTTACTATAATTTGGTTGAGTTATTTATTTATTTAATAAAACAAATCTTAAAATTTTAAATTATTTTAAAAATGAGTCATTCAAAAATATTATTAGTATCTCAAACAACAATAATTTTCAATATATTATACTAAAATATTTTAAATAAGGTATAATTAGTTATGTGAATGTGAGGGAAATGCTCTCTTACTCTAATTATTAATTAAAGTAATTTCAAAATTTATTAGAGTAAATACGATGCATTGATATTGATATTATAACATTAATATTATAGTATAAATGTAATAAATAATATTTCATAAATTATGAATATGTTATCATAATATGAAACATGATAGCAAGATATATATTTTATAATATTTGAATTAGATATAAATAAATTATGTTGATATACTACATAAGGTAAGTGTGGTACTACAAATAATAAATTTATAAAACTAATTATTATATATACTTTATTATTATATTCATATATTTAAATTTATAATATATGTATCGGGTAGGGTACGGGTAGGGTATAATGCGGGTTAAACGGGTAGGGTACCAGCTAATGTACTAATCGGGTAATCGGGTAGGGTAACGGGTACAAACTTCCTACCCGTACCCTACCCGTACCCGCAACTGTAGCTTGCGGGTACTACCCTCACCCGACCCGTTACCCGATTTTTGAGCATTTTACCCTACCCGAATTAATGGGTACCCGATGGGTACCCGACCCGTCGGGTAAAATTGACAGCCCTAATTTTTATTAATCTTTAAAGTCTATTTTTTGGGGGGTGTGCTTAATTTATAATTAAACTTCTGATAGGTTGGTATTTCTTAATATATTAATATAAAGTTGATTTATTCTCATTAAGAAGTAACAAATAATAATCGGAGATCCTATAATTGAAAGAAGATTTTAGTATAAAATGGAAAGTATTTTATTTTGTAGGAAATATTGACTCGATCAGAATAATGTGGAATTGTTAAAAAAGGAACTTAATTTTAATTGGTAAATAAATTTAGATTATGTTAATAACATAAACTCGAGCTTGTAAAGAAAATAGTAAATAATATCAAATTTTAGAGTACATTTGTAGGTTATTAATTGTGTTGTTGATTTATAAATTATCTTGTTAATAGCACATATTTCTTATCCTCAATTTTGTTAATAGTGTTAACTATTAATGATGAGGTGTCGAAATGAGAGTGTTTTAGGGCTGATGTGAACCAATAAATTTGTCCAGAAATGATGTGTCGGCCTGTGGTTCATAGGGGGTCTATTTTTGGAGGAGGTCAAAATTCTGACCAGGTATAAATAACAACTTTTTTTTTTGTTAATGTTGTCATCCTTTTTTTTTCACAACCTACTCCCGTTCTTTTTCATAATTTGTCTTTGTTTAGGGTTTCCTCCCCAGCCTCTCTGTCGATCTCCTCAAAATCGATTTTCTTGATTTTGTAGCCTCCCAATCTCATTTTTCGGTCCAAGCAATTTTTCATCAAAATTTCAAAAATATTCCTCGCAGCAAATTTTCATCCAAATTTCGAAAATATTCCTCGCAACAAATTTTCGGTCCAAAAATTCTTTTCGCATAAATTTTCTCTACAATATTCCTCTTCGAAATTATTCAAAGATTTTTCAGATCTGTTATTTTTTTGATATCGATCTTCAAATCGTAGTTCTTCAACAATCGTATTATAGAGTTGTGGAAAATCGACCTGGAATCTTTTTTTTTTTCCCGATCTGTTCTGCATATTATAGAGTTCCCAATTTTTTTT
>BMAC01001384.1:81833-92273 GCA_014905375.1 Phtheirospermum japonicum
TATATATATATATATATATATATATATATATTCCATCTTACATTTTTCCCATTTTTATCAATGCCTGCATCGTACTTAGTACCCAAAAATATCTAGAGCTAATCTTATACCTTATTGCCAGTCGGGCAACCCAAGTTGTAGACTAATATTGACACCCCTTCAATTTCTAATTTGAAGTTTTTTTTGTCTTTTTTAATATTTAAATTCATATTCTGAATTTCTTAATTGTTTCTGATAAATTTTACGTATTTTTTTATATTTTTTATATTTGCCCGCAAAAATTGCGGAATTTTTTTTGTCCAATTCAACAAACATTATAAGTAGAGGTACAAATGAACGCATGGAAAAGTGGATCAAATACTTAGTCGATGAAGTGTGTGGGCTTACAGTATTTTGAAATAATGGTTCCCAATAAAAATATAAAAATTGTGAAACATACATTTAGATTTTTTTTGTTTATTATTTTTAAATTAGATTTTATGAATTTTCATTTTCTTATCGAATATCATTTATTCTATAACATATATTTAAAAAGCATTTAAATGTGTTGTGTACATTCGAGCGTACAAACAATAATGGTCGGGTACGTCAAATTAGAATTTATGTAGTGAATTATACAAGTTTGCCATTTATCTTGATTTTTGAATGGAAGGGATTATTGTTAATGCTTGATTTTATTTCTAAACAATAAATTTTAATCTTACCCAAAATAGAAGAATATTTTATAATTATATTTCTTTTGATTAATAGTTTTATTCTTGAAGTATCTCAAAATAAGATGTTTTTCTTGAAGACATTTCCCCGTTTTCTATAGCATTTAATTGCAGAGATGCAGGCTCAACTTGCGGTGGTGGCGGAGAAGGTGACACGTGGGTGGCGTTTTGGACAGAACTTGCTTGCGACGGGCTGAACTACGGTGTCAACAATACTATCAATTCCTCCATGACTGTTAAGGTTAAAATATTTAGCGAATCTGTTTCTATATATCACTATATATGTTTTTTTTTCTTAATTCAAATTAATAGGTCTTTTGAAAATAGTGGCTCTATGATCGCAATTGTTTTCCAATTTGTTCTAAGTTGTCCGATTTTTAAAATCTTATGTGTTCTATTCATGTATCAGAGCTCCCTTGAATTTTTTTTTATTTTTATTTCACATTCTTCATTTTCTCCATATTTTTTTTGTAGGTCATCTGTTTTCAGTGAATGAGCGTGCTACAAGAACTATCAGAAATTTATATGTTGAAAACGAAAGGGTAAACCTGACCCAGAGACAATGAAATCTTTCTATGCACCTTTATTTTGTGATTCTTTATTAACTTTCAGGGTAGTGAGCCTTGGAAACACATTCTCGATATTGCACAAACAAAACCATTTACGGGCCCGATTAGTTTTGCTCTATTAGTAAGTTTCAACTAAGTCAAGAATGTAATAGCAAATTATGCACCACTTAATTTCTGAGTCCTGCTCACCTAAGTATACTCAGTCGTTACAATATGCTTTTCATGTCCATGTTTTGCTTATTCTGTTTATCCACCTATGAACTTGAGTCAAGTTGTTACTTATTATTATCATTATTATTATTATTATTATTTTTTTTTTGTATAATTATAAAATTTGTACTTGAGAATTGGCATAATTACAAAATGAAAGAAATACATATTATATTTTTTCCATTTTTATCGATACATTATACGCCTATATCGTGTCTATACCTGCCATTATAGCACCCGAAAATTTTAGAAGCCAACCTTATATTTAATTACATGTCATGCAATCCGACCCGTAGACCAAACTCGACACCCTTACGATTGCTAATATATATATTTTCTGGATAATTGATATTTATAATACACATTATGAATTTCTATTATTTTTGATAAACTTTACAAATTTTTGCATTTCTTATATTTGCCCGCGAAATCGCGGATTTTCACACTAGTATTGATATAAAGATTTATACACTCTTTGTTCTGACATAAAGAATAATGGTAGGAAATGTAGTCAATCTTGTCTCAATTCAAAGAAAGTGTTTGTATAAAATATACTTGATTTTAACTGAATTTTGTTTTCACACAGTGTTTTTCTTTAAATTGTAACTTGTAATTTTAATAGAGTCTGATTTCTAGGGTATCGATCGTTTGATTGATTTAAAAATTACATTGAGATTAGGTTATAATTTCATGTATAGTAATATGTGTCTTAAATACTTTAATGAAGTTCTAAAGAATGGTTGTAGGAAACTACCTTTGCAAATGAATGTTTGAGATTTAAATGAATATGATTATTTAAAGTATTGAACTGGGTTTCTATTGTACATATTAGTTTTAAACTGATTTCTTATTCAATTAGCACACAATTTAACCTTAAGTTCACTTCAGAATTAATATTTATTAAAGTATTATTTTTGTAGTTCAAAGATTAATAGAGATACATAATAATTTAATAAATTTCTGAGTATTTAAGAATATCCCCAAAAGAATTGTAAATTTTTGTTAATTTCGTGTGTGAGTTAAAAGCCTCTTTTTAAATATGAAACGAGATTTTAGTACATTTTTCAGAGGTAGAGAGGTAATAATTAAGTATGGAAATAAAACTTATAAGGGAAAGAAGTGGACTGCAATCAATTTTGAAATTTTAGAATAATTGAAGGAATATGGTTATAAGTGTTATATTTGGTATGCAATCAACATTTTAATAATGTGTTAGAATAAATAATGTTTGCAAGAATGATGCAAAACAATGTTTTTGGACACCATTTTAGAATAGATTATGTTAATGTACAACTATCAAAGAACAAAGAATAAATCTGGAGTAAATCCCATACCAAAATGGTGCAAAGGAACTAAGTTCCAAACAATTATAATTGAAATATGATTATCAAGGGAACTAAGTTCCAAACAATTATAATTGAAATATGATTATCAAGGGAACTAACTGCAGTCTGTCACAACCGGCTTAAAAATGTAATATATAAGAACGAAAAACAAAATGTTTTTGAAAAATTTAATGCTCATGTTTGTTTTGAAATGTTCTATTAATTTAAGTATAAAATGAACATGCAACCAAGTCTGAAGCAACACGCATGCGATTCCAACCATAATCATTTTCATAAAATCTTTAGAATATTTCAATCCCACATCTAAAGATATAAACATAAAATATCTTAGGAAATAAAAGTATCAATCAAAAGTTAAATAAAAAATAATGAGATTTATGAATATAAACAATCAATTGAAGATTTCAGTTACAATCAATAATTGTAAGCTTGAAAGAATTAAAAATTTCTGCATAAATTCTCCAAAATTGACGCACAAAAGAACATTGTATTCGGAAAATATACGACTCAAGAACATAATAAACCGTGGTTTCAACCCAAAATATTTTGAATTTCATATTGACGGATCCCAATCTAAAATATTTAGATCTAAAAAAATGGCATCAATCAAAAATTAAATAACAAAAATGAAAAATACAAAGAAAAAAAATAGTTGATGACCGCAGAAAATTCGGCTGATTGTTAGATTGAGAAAAATATTTATTTTGGATAATTAACATAATAGAAACCCACCCTATAAAACAAATAAACAAACAACAATTCAGGCTGAAAAATCAGGAAAAAAAGGGAAATTTAATTATCAGGGAACTAATATAATCTTGAAATATGACTTTGAAGAAAGTTGGAAGCTTCATAGTTAATTGGAGAACAAATTAGACAGTGTTTTGAATTTTGTGGATGAACTTTCATTCGAATCAAATGATGAAAAACACACAAATCGGGACGGCCGAGTTGTGTCTGTCAATGGAGAAAGGAGAGAATGGGCTTTTTCTAATGATAATTGAAATAGAAAAAAAAAAGCTCTACTTTATAACTAGGCCAAAAAAACTCATAATCCACGAAGCACCACAACTCGACACCTCAGCCCCGGAGTTAACATGAGCTGACAAATGGATCCCAAAGCTCCTACAGGCCGACATCTCACCCCAATAGTTAACACTATTAAAAAATAGGGTGGGTTAGTTATTATCTTACTGATGGTATTTATCCCACTTGGGCGTCATTTGTGAAAACCATCACTCACTTAATCTCGGCAAAACACACGACTTTTGCACGATATCAAGAGGCGATCATAAAAGATGTCGAGAGGGCATTTGGTGTGCTGTACGCACGTTGACATATTATGAAAGGCCCATCTCACATGTGGGATTCAATCGACTTGGATTACATCATGAAAGATTGAATCATTCACCATAAGCATGATTGTGGAGGATGAGCGAGAGGATATGATCGAAGATCGGGATTTTCCATTTCGAGATAGTGACATTGTATTGCCGGATGTTACCCCTTTGGAGACCCAAATGAAGTGTTCAATGCATTTCTTGAGCGACGAGTCGACATTCGAAATAAAAAACTGCATCATAGGTTTCAAAAGGACTTGATTGAACATATTTGGAACTTTCATGAAAGTTCTTAAGTTTGAAATTATTTTTAGTATTTTTAATTAATTAAGTATTTGTAATGCTTTTAACTATCAAATTATTTGCATATTTTTAATTATTTAAATTATTAGAGGATTTGTGATGTTGTATTTGAATTATTGAATTATTTGTAATGTTTTTAATAATTTAATTACATTTAATATTTCAATTATTAAATTATTTGTAAATTTTTAATTATATAAGTATTTGCATTTGTTTAATTATTTAATTATTTGTAAATTTTTAATAATTTAAAATGTTCTCAGCATTTTATTATTATTTTTATTAAAAATAAAAAAAATTATATATAATAATAATTTGGGGCAGTTGCCAAATACTAAATATTAAAAAAAAATTGTCAAATACTCTAACCAATTATACAAAATGTTTAATACTCCATACGCAATTATAAAATGACAAAATTAACCCCCTCAGATTTAACCCCCAAATCCAACCATCTCTTCTCATTTTTTTTACGCAACCTCTTTGAATCTCTTCCAGTTTCTTTCATTTTTGTTTCAAAAATTCTCATGCAAAAATCTCAAGAATTCCAGTAATGAAAAATAAATCAAAGAAATCAGTGGGAAAAGCGATAGAGAAATCGAAAAATAAGAAGCAAGATCTAGTGGAAACAGACGTAATTGGCTTACAATCGAAGAACATTTCGAAGAAGAAGAACAGTACATCATCGGAGAAGAAGAGCAGTCCATCGTCGGAGAAGAAAAATAATCCAAAACCAAGGTAATCATTTTTGTCTTTCCTGATCCAGTAAGAAATCGGCGTTTAGGTTTTCTGAGATTTTGTTCAAATTGTTTTGTGAAAACACCTTCGCATTTCTGTCTTTTCTGATTCAGTAATAAGTCGGCATTATAGTTTCTGAGATTNGAAAACACCTTCGCATTTCTGTCTTTTCTGATTCAGTAATAAGTCGGCATTATAGTTTCTGAGATTTTGTTCAAATTGTTTTGTGAAAACACCTTTACGTTTCTGTCTTTCCCGATTCAGTAAGAAATCGACATTACATTTTTTGAGATTTTGTTCAAATTATTTTGTGAAAACATCATCGTGTTTTAGTCTTTCCTGATTCAGTGAGAAATCGACGTTTAGGTTTTTTGAGATTTTGTTCAAATTATTTTGTGAAAACACCTTCGCGTTCCTATCTTTCCCGATTTAGTTAGAAATCATCATTACATTTTCTGAGATTTTGTTCAAATTGTTTTGTGAAAACGCCTTTGCGTTTCTGTCTTTCCTGATTCAGTAAGAAATTGGCATTACTTTTTCTAAGATTTTGTTCAAATTGTTTTGTGAAAATACCTTCGTGTTTCTGTCTTTACCGATTCAATAAGAAATCGGCGTTTAGGTTTTCTGAGATTTTGTTCAAATTGTTTTGTGAAAAAACCTTCGCGTTTCTGTCTTTCCTAATTCAGTAAGAAATCGGCATTTACGTTTTCTAAGATTTTGTTCAAATTTTTTTGTGAAAACACCTTCGCGTTTCTATCTTTCCTGATTCAATAAGAAATCGGCGTTTAGGTTTTCTGAGATTTTGTTCAAATTATTTTGTGAAAACACCTTCGCGTTTCTGTCTTTCCTGATTCAGTAAGAAATCGGCATTACGTTTTCTGAGATTTTGTTCAAATTGTTTTGTGAAAACACCTTCGTGTTTCTGTCTTTCGTGATTCAGTAAGAAATCGACGTTTAGGTTTTCTGAGTTTTTGTTCAAATTAGTGTATGAAATTTGATACATGTTTTTATATACGCATTTGATCTTCTGTTAATTGATATTGATTGATTGTTGATCATCTTTTAGGGCTAGTGACCAAATGAGGTCTACGATGGCTACAATAATAAAGACTATTACATGCATAAGGGATCAGTTGAAAGAGGAGCATCTCAACCCCTTTATTTTTTCTTTTTAAGTGCATAAATGATGAGAAATTGAAAAAAAAAAAGACATTGTAATATTGGATTTGCGAGCATGCAAGAATAGCTACCCCGAGATAAAGTGAGGTGACTGCATACCAAGAGTTCTCAAATGGCATCTGCCCAGTGTGTGGAAAATAATGAACAAGGAGAGTTTGCTAAACTTGACGAACGACAAAGTAAATAAATTTTCAAAAGTTGTTACATTATTTCTTCCTTGGCTTTATAATATGAAAATATTTTGGCATAAAGTTAGTAATAATCACATATAGTAAGTAATTAAAAGCCTATTATTTTTGATTTGGGTATGTAATAGGAACACATGACATAAATTAATGAATTTAATACATGTAGTATTAGGAAATAGTGACATTGAGTAAAAAACTTTACATGTGGTAATACTGAATTACAGGTGATCAGCGGTGCGCTAACACCCACAATTAATGAAGCAGACATGATCAAGAAATTGAAGACTGTTGTGAATGAAAAACCAATTAAGGTGAAGTTAAAACTCCGACAAAAAATAAAGTGGCCTCGACTGAGGGGGGAAGAGTTGAGGAAACTCAAAAATTATTGGATGAAAATGAACAGTTTCAAGAGGAAAGGCATTAAATGGATGAAGAGATAGTGACTGCTCAAAAAATGTATGAAGATCTTCTGCTGCAACACAATGCTATCGAAGCTCAATACACAATTCTCGAGCAAGAGAACCAAAAATTGAAGGACATGATTAATGTGTTGGAGGCTGAGCAGATCAAGAAAGATGAAGTGATTGTGAATCTTAATGATGAATTATTTACAATTCAGGTTGAGGGTGGTGTTAATCTACAAACTGTGAATGGGGACCAGTTGACATACAATGAGGCTATTGATAAACTGAGAGGAAATCAGGTCAACAGAACTAAATAAAGCAATAACGAAAATTGTTGCTCTTGAACAAAAAGTCAAGTTTCTTAAAAAAGAGCAGATCAAGAAAGATGAAATCATTGTGGATCTTGATGCTGAATTATTCGCAATTCAGGTTGAGGATGAGGTACATGCAATCATCCAAGCTCATTTAGAGGGGAGAAATGTTGAATGTGCTGAAAGCAAACAAAATTCAATGTACCAAAGATCAAGAACAAAAAAAAAAAAAGGAAGCCGGCTGAAAGCAAGGATTATGATTATGGGGATGGGAGAAAGAAATCTAAGACACAGGAAGAGGTTCCCGATTGCAACAGAATAGTGGATTGGGAATACACTGCTGGTCAAATCAGATTCCTCGAAAAGGTAGATAGACAGTCCCCAGCAAATTGTGGATGGAATTTGCCCCCAGAATGTTTGGAAAAATTCATACTATTGGTCCAGAAAGGGATAATGTAAGATTTCTTACTTTATGTCAAAATTTCATATTATATGTCACTATTTCATACTCTACTCGTTTAGAATTTTAATAATAATAATAATAGTATTATTATTATTATTATTTTTATTATTATTATCTTTTTGCAAGCAGGGAGACAATTTTCTATAACAAAAAAAATCGCATCCTTGTGACTGTGGAGAATATCTTGGATATATTTAGATGTAAATATATCGGTAATTGTGTAAGTTAAAAAAAGTCTTAATCTATTTAATCTTCTAATATTAAATTTTTTATTATGTACATTATCATTGACAAAGTATTCTTATTGTTGACTCATGACATTATTTCTAGATGATTGATGCCTATGCACATCATTTGTTAAAAACAAGTAATTTGGATGACTAGGCAGTGATAGTTCGTGCTCATTGTTGGGTACGTTCTTAAAAACTTGTTTAGCTTACATTAGTGTCATTTTAAATTATATCATATCATAACATTTTCTTGCCCCAAAAAATACAAACTTCTATTGTTAAGCAAAACTGTGTCGACAATCCCATTTACAAACAAGTGGCGGATGCATCGGCAGTCAATGATGCAATTATTCTTTTCCCAATCGTGTTGACAGGATACAACAAAGAAACAAAACCATTTCACTGGACTCTCTTAGAATATGATGTTTTTGCAAACAAATATCGGTTCTACAACTCCATGAAACCTAGGAAGAATAGAAAGGATGCATTACGTGAAGACGCAAAAGTTCTGGTATGACAAAAATATTTACTTAAAATAATGTTAGTTTCAGTTACTTTATTACTTTATTGAGTAACAACACCATCCATTATTTTTTCTATTAACAGAAAGAACTTATTGAGACAAATGTGGCTGGGATTTTAAGCAAGGACGAAGAGTCTACTCACTTACCACTCGAGAGTGTAAGAGAAATCCCTCAACAAGGAGCAGACACGTAAGTGTTTGAAAAATAACATTACTAGTTTATTGTTGCATACTAATTAGCTTATTATTCATATAACTATTCTCATGTTTATCGTTTCATGCCCCAGGAACGACTGTGCAATTTATGTTTGCTACTACATGAAGTGTTAGAGTAGAGCGCCCGTCGTTCTAATTAGATTGGATTTCATTCTACTTGTATAATGATTTTATTGGAATTATATTAATAAAGGCAACTTTCTTTATCTTATGTTTTCGCTTTTATTATAATTGCACGTATGATAAAGTCCTTAGACCAATTTAAACTATGGGATATGGTTGCGCATACGATGGCAATCATGGAACATGTCTCTAAGGTTTCGGTCTTAAACTTGCTCCAAGTCAATGGGCTTTTCGAGATAGGACATTGAATAGCCCGGTAAGACTTGCGCATTTGATGCATGCTTGTAAGACAAGGATGTTGCATTCCATTAACATCAGCGTTGTGACGCGAGGGCATATATGTGGGTGCTTGTTGGAGAACAAGTTCATTGAACATGACCCGATGAAAATTCTTAACTGGAAGATTTGTCTGTCGAATAAGAATTTTCATATTGCAATAGTACATGATTAATTCTATGACTTGAGGTACGATGGTAGCCTTGTGCACATCATGCAATACTTAGATTTATCTTTTGATTGCTTGACAATCGTAAAAGGGGTATTTTGGGTATTGTATCGATATGCTTGGAGGTTTGTCTGTAACCAACATAGAATTCGACACTTGTCTATGGACAAGGGAGTATCCTGTGAATTTTCATAGTTTGTAATTCAAAGACCTTGGCCAAGGCACGATGAATATTGATTCATAAATGAATTACTTAAACTTGAAATGAAATCACAGTTATTAAATCAATTGGGTTTCGACTTATAAATCCATGCCCAAGATTTAATCGGGAAACTAGTTGTCGAAAGGATAGTACATGTATGGACTTGCAATTGAAATAGGTTTACTCGYTATTTCACCTAACACTGGGTAGTCATGCTACTTGCTAGATGTTGTCATGATTTGTAGGTTCTTRAAATTAAAGAGTTAATCTCAAGAGAATTAATTAATTAGATTAATTAATATAATAAGTTGTTATTTATAAACTTACAAAAGTTGTAAGCCTACTGCTAGTGTTAGTCGTGAACCTAAAAGGGTCACACATAATTTTGGTTGTTGACATTTCAAGATTGATAACTCCAACAGTGGGAATAATTAATTAAGTTAGATTAATTAAACGAGATTTTATTTTAATTCAATTGTTGGATTAAATATTTAATTATATATTTGATTATGTAATTAAATCTAATTTGATTAGAAATCTCAATTAAAGGAATATGTTAAATTAGTCAATTGGATTGATTAATTTAAATTCATGGGATTAATTAATTAATTGAATTAGTTAATTAATTGGATTTTAAATCCAAGTCCATGTAATTTTTCTAGTAGGCCCTAATTGTAGAAGCCCACTAGAATAATTGAAGACTTTAGAATAAAATTAATTTATATTATATATTTGTATATAATATAAAAATATATATATATATATATATATATATATATATATATATAAAAGGTAATTGAGATCAAATCATATTCTTTATTTTAAAAAGGAACGGATGACTTGGGCAAGAATTCTTTTCTTAATTAATTAATTAACTAATTAATATTAAACCTAATCTAATTAAGCTAATTAGTATATATATATATATATATATATA
>BMAC01001384.1:92298-121368 GCA_014905375.1 Phtheirospermum japonicum
GATAGCGAGGTTTTAAAGATGCCCGTCCGAGCTCGAGTAACCCATAGAATGAATGGTCGGTGGTGCAAAATGAAGCCGAAGGCATAGTAGCGAGAGGGAGGACATAGTAAATTACGGTAAACAAGCCATACGGTTAAATTACGGTAAATTAACTATTTCCCTTATTAATTTAGTTAAGCAGAATTTTGTGTATATGAAGGTCAAATATGAGGTCGAAGGTGTGTTCAAACTTAATAAGTCATTCACCTCACTTCTCAAATATGGATGAATAATGTCCGTACTCACTTGTAGCCATTATATGCTATGTAGGCACTTATAATATTGTTATTTCTTCTTATTTCTCTAATAATTACTTTGTATTGGTTCTATCCCTTTGAAGTGTCGGATGTGTAATCTTTGCATATATTGCACTACAATGTATTGATGTGAAATTTTGGCCTAACGGATGATCCGTTAGTACGGCCTAACAAGAGTGTTGCCCTTTTTTAAGTCGCCTGCACACACACACTTTTCGAAAGTAAAACCTTTTTGCCCTTTTGTTGAAGGATTAAGGAAGTGGACGGTTGCTCTTGTCACTTATATATATATATATATATATATATACTATATATATATATATATATATATATAGATAGCGAGGTTTTAAAGATGCCCGTCCGAGCTCGAGTAACCCATAGAATGAATGGTCGGTGGTGCAAATGAAGCCGAAGGCATAGTAAGCGAGAGGGAGGACATAGTAAATTACGGTAAACAAGCCATACGGTTAAATTACGGTAAATTAACTATTTCCCTTATTAATTTAGTTAAGCAGAATTTTGTGTATATGAAGGTCAAATATGAGGTCGAAGGTGTGTTCAAACTTAATAAGTCATTCACCTCACTTCTCAAATTATGGATGAATAATGTCCGTACTCACTTGTAGCCATTATATGCTATGTAGGCACTTATAATATTGTTATTTCTTCTTATTTCTCTAATAATTACTTTGTATTGGTTCTATCCCTTTGAAGTGTCGGATGTGTAATCTTTGCATATATTGCACTACAATGTATTGATGTGAAATTTTGGCCTAACGGATGATCCGTTAGTACGGCCTAACAAGAGTGTTGCCCTTTTTTAAGTCGCCTGCACACACACACTTTTCGAAAGTAAAACCTTTTTGCCCTTTTGTTGAAGGATTAAGGAAGTGGACGGTTGCTCTTGTCACTTATATATATATATATATATATATATATATATATATATATATATATATATATAGATAGCGAGGTTTTAAAGATGCCCGTCCGAGCTCGAGTAACCCATAGAATGAATGGTCGGTGGTGCAAATGAAGCCGAAGGCATAGTAAGCGAGAGGGAGGACATAGTAAAATTACGGTAAACAAGCCATACGGTTAAATTACGGTAAATTAACTATTTCCCTTATTAATTTAGTTAAGCAGAATTTTGTGTATATGAAGGTCAAATATGAGGTCGAAGGTGTGTTCAAACTTAATAAGTCATTCACCTCACTTCTCAAATTATGGATGAATAATGTCCGTACTCACTTGTAGCCATTATATGCTATGTAGGCACTTATAATATTGTTATTTCTTCTTATTTCTCTAATAATTACTTTGTATTGGTTCTATCCCTTTGAAGTGTCGGATGTGTAATCTTTGCATATATTGCACTACAATGTATTGATGTGAAATTTTGGCCTAACGGATGATCCGTTAGTACGGCCTAACAAGAGTGTTGCCCTTTTTTAAGTCGCCTGCACACACACACTTTTCGAAAGTAAAACCTTTTTGCCCTTTTGTTGAAGGATTAAGGAAGTGGACGGTTGCTCTTGTCACTTATATATATATATATATATATATATATATATATATATATATATATATATATAGCAATCAAAAGGTGGACTCAATTAGAGGGGATACGCTTGGATCCCTAAGGCGAGAAGTTTCGGTGTTAGCCACATAACCGGGAATTGATTCTCTCTCAATCGTTGCTTGAAGATATCGAAAGCGAGGTATTAATTAATTTATTTTTATAAGAATCAAAATATTTGTATTCGATACAAAATAATAGAAAATGACGATCGTTAAAATCGCTTACGAAATCTATGGGGTTTAGTATATAAATATAAATATATATATATATATATATATATATATATATATATATATATATATATATATATATATAATATATATATATATATATATATATTTGTTTTAATAATTTTAAAAATTTTAAATTCCGCTGCGTAGGCCTCGTACGATTAAAGCGAACCCAACATGAAGCAAATCATGCAAAGGGAGAAGATCCCAAAGAAACTTTCAAAAGATGATCTTCAAGTTTTCAAAGCGGAGATTGTGAAGGCTGTTGTAATGAATGGCTAGAAATTGTAAAACAACTATTTTGGGAATCATTTGTTTTCTATTTTGATGTGACTGACTTAGTAAAAAATACTTTGATATGAATTTATATTCATTTTAATGTGGCAAGGATCTAGTAAGAAATGCTTATATATGGTTGTGTAATCTATTGAATCATATATCGATCAAAATAGCGAATTGCCAAGTTTAATGTAATGTATATGTATGATTATTGAAATTGCATGGTTTCAAATGATGTATCATCAAATTTCTTTGATTACCTGCATGTATGTGTGTTTAGTGATTCAATACACGTATAGTAAGAAATTTGTTCAAAATGTAAGAAATATTGGTGTTTCCGTAAGAAATTCACATATTAAGTTAAGTTTTTTTTTCCAAAAAATGTAAGACATGCTTAGATATGGTTCTCCATTGAATCGTAAATTGATCAAAATAGCGAATTGCCAAGTTTAATGCAGTATATATGCATGATTCACTAGTGCAGCAGAGACATTATAGAACGGATAAAACAGGCAGTCTAGAACGGATTCTGCTGCGTTCTAGATACAGCAGTTCTAGAATGTCAGACATTCTAGAACGAATATTGTTAATCCGTTCTGGGATGTCTGACATTCTAGAACGGTTATTTATCCTTTCTAGAAAATATTATACCCGTTCTAAAAAATCGCATTTGGTCTGCCCGTTCTTTTATAATACATTCTAGAACGTACAATTCTAATATCCGTTCTAGAATGTAGAACGGACATTCTAACATACGTTCTAGAATATCGTATGTTAGAACGTATATTTTCAAAATATACGTATTAGAAATTCGTTATTTTAGAACGAATATTCGAAATATATGTTCTAGAAAGTCGTTATTAGAACGCATATTCAAATTGTGCGTTCTAGAATGTCATATTTTAGAACGTAAAATCGAATTGTACGTTCTAGATTGTCTTATTTTAGAACAAATATTCGAATTGTACATTCTAGAATATCATATTTAAGAACATGTTACGATACCATTTTTTATATCCGATTTGACCTAAATTATTATATCTCCATAATCAATACATAAATAATAGAGCAAAATTAACGAACAAAATCATTAATTCATTCATTAAGTCAATATTATCTCAATCACCAAATGTAACATCAACCATCAAAAACACGCTATAAGTCGTTAATATTACATCAATCAGTAGATGTACCATAAGTTTTCAACCATCACAATTCAACATCAAAAGATTTTAGCACCTATATTGCTAACATTCTAATAATAGATAGTACACTATCAAATGACCTCTAGAAAACATCATGAAATAACCTCCATAAAACACTCACACTCGGCCCAACGTCTACAATTACCTTTAAAATATATACTTGAGTGGTGGGACTCCTAATCATGAACCCATAGTCATACCTCTTCTTCAGCCTTGGCACCTGCCTACAATATGTTGAACATGCACCTACACCACAGCACATTATTAGTCAACTATAATTATAATATTAATTATTATTATAAAAGATTTCATCGTAATTATATCGTTAAAATATATACTTGAAAGGTGGGACTCCTAATCACTCACTAACTAATGTTTCATGCACAATTATCTTTTCAAAACTGAATCTCACAAATAAAGATATCGATTTAAGAAATTAATAGTAGTAATTAAAAAAAAAAAGGGAAGATAGATAATTACCAAAGGCAAAGACTGAAGAAGCAATGATAATAGGTTTGGCAATCCCTCCAATTTCACCACCTAAGATTGCAACCAAGCACCCTAAAACTCCACCCACTAGTGTCCCAATTACACGGTTTATACCTTTCCCTAATGTAGCACCTGCGCATATACTTCAACCACAAAAAATAAGGTAAGATCTGATGAGGGTATTTGAAAATTGATCCGGTTTGAGCATGGGATTAATGTAATAATTCTGAATAAAATCACTGCTCCCAGCACTAATGAGATGGATCGCTCCTGAAAAGATGGCATTAGCTTTAGCCTTTCCCACCAATTTCCTTATAATATGTTAGCTGCTGTGGCAATGACAGAGCCCTCTGAAACACAAACATAATTTCAAACTTGGTACTAATGTTTAAAGAAAATAACTAAAGAATAAAATCAAAAAATGACTATCATATAGTGTTGCCGTGCCATCATAATAACCGGAAGCAGCCGACGCGAAGTTGACCCCAGTAAGAATGTTCCTCCCTCTAGCATCGTAATTAATTCTATCATCTTGATTTTGAAAGAAATATATAATGTTGTTTGCTCCAAAATGCATCAAAAGAATCATAAAAATTCATAAACACTGAGTAAAAGAAAAAAGAAATATGAAAGAAAGAAAAAAGGACCTTCTAATCTAAACATTTATACAAACAACTCTTAAACTATACATACATATGTATAAATATATATAAGCTAGATAAACTCATATAACAAAAATACGCATGGCCTTAACATCTTGGGCTAGAAACATAATTTGAAAAGATAATTAACTTGATAAGCCGGATTTTGTGATAGACATTGAAGCCCTGAACATCAATGTGAGCCTTTGCATCCTTTACAAAAAGATTTTTTTTTTGTTTCCAGAAAAAAAAGGCAAAGATTGATAATTAGATAAAACCGATCATTGAACTTAAAAGGTATACAAAAGTCAAAAAAGAGCTTATAACACATACAATATTGAGATGCTTCGACAGAACCCCATGCAATAACTTTTTCAACTTTTCACTCTGATCAACCCTATGGCCCAATTTTATTGATTCCTCAAGCAGGTACCATAGACGCTCGATCGAAGTATACGGGAACCAAACAGAAAATGACCTTTTACAACGGATGACATCAGCAGGACACTGCAGATAATTACAAACATCTTCAATTAGCAAAATAAATAAATAATTGTTGAAATCAATGCAGCACAATGCTTTGCATCCATGCCCTCAAACATAATCTTGGAGAATCAGTATCTCTTGTTGGAAATGAGAGTAATTTGGAATTCTTGTACAAAGTCAAAATAACTAAAATGTGAAACTATTTACTATTATTTTTTTACAATTGATCTACCTAGACAATTCTGTTATTCGAAGTTTCAAACATTTCGGTCACTTCACTAGGTAACAGTCTCATTTATCAATCACAAGATTTTTTTTCCTTTCCATGCATCTATTACTTTTAAATAAATAAAACAACAAGACCCATGATTAAATAAATCATACTCGAGTTAATAAAATGCCATTGGAAATCAAAGACAGAACATATACCCAAGAAACCAAACACCAGAAAAGGCAAGAAAATAGTTGAGCTTGGAGATGCTCGAGAGGTCTAAATGTCATGCAGGATAAAATAAAGGCACAACTTACAACTGATGCCAAGGTTCCCATATGCTCGATCAATAAATTAATAGCCTCCGTATACCGACCGTAATCAATATATAGACGAAACAAGGATGCTGGATTTGACTCGTTGCCACTCATTCCAAAGCTACTTTCATTACGATCACCCTGTCATTAATTTCAATTGAAAAATTAGGAAAGCATGCATTTTGATTCTGATACAAAACGGCATTAGAAACTGAAATGTTGAGTTACTTGTGATATTTATGACCAACTCTCACAAGCAATTAAAAACTATTATTTAAGATAACCAAATTCAATGGCCGTCAGAGCTCTAAGTTAGTTATATCCAAAATAGCTCCGAGACAGTGCAGAGTGTCATATGCCACATTGATTGTAGGAAGAAAATAGGAACGATTTATAAGTTCCGGGTCAAACAGTGTATAGGGGTACAAGGGTCCGACCACTCCCAGCTTAGATACAAAAGGCATTCCGAAGCTAGTTTGAAATAAGTTATTTAGGAATCATTTACAAACTAGTGATTCCTTAAATTAACCTCAGAATCATACGAGTTAGAATATCTGTCTCCTTGCAAAGCATTCTATTCTGATAAAACAAAGACTATAATAAAGGACTAAGAAATCATGGTCCTGTTTCCATTTAGTTCTACAAACCGTAGACTAAAATATACGATATCCACAAACTTGACTAAAGAAGTGAAATAAATATCATGGAAAAGAAGAACTGAATAACTTGAGGACACTGCATGCAGTTAGCATGTAGTACTTGTCGATGAACAACAATTTTATAAATATTGTAATCATATAATCACAAGGGAAAAGTTTCAAATAAATCCACAGCTTTAGAAATAAACATGAATAGGCAAAAGCACGCAAGAGCATCATCATTTGGTCGATTAATCATAATAAATTCTTCAATAACTAGGTGCACCCCCCACCCTCCAGACACCCTCCCATGCATGAGCTAAATGGCCAATATTTCAGCACACAATGATAATTATTCCAACTGTCGAAAGTATACACAAATTTTACCTTAAAATGTTGAACCAACCAAAGTAGTAACTCAATTTGAGAATCAGCAGAAAGAAGAGTCCCAGCAACAATTAATGGTAATTTGCGGTGCAATGACTTGTATTTATCCTGCAATATGTGACCCAACCAAGTTTCAATGACATTTTAGATACAAAAATAGCATTAAAGGTGGCTCGAGGGACTAAGAATACTTTAAATCTCAGATACAAACAACTTCCACCTCAAGATCCATAAGCCAAATGTAAATTTTATTACAAAAAATTTGAAGAACAAAGAAAATAAAAAAAGCAAAAACATAAATGAGTAGGAAAAAAAAATCAGAAAATTCATTTATTCTAACTCAAAGATTTGTTAGACAACTATATATGGATGACACCTTCGCATGACATTAGCAGAATACTGTAAACCCAAATACAAGATCAAACCTTCTCAATAGCTGCAGTAAAACACAAACTAAAAAGAAAAAATCAAAATCAGATACCAAGCTATAAAGGCATTGGACTAAGCTTAGGAGAATCTAGATTTCTTCTTGCAATAATTTGAGTAATAAAACCTGAAAACATTTAAACTAATATATTCTCTGCTACCTGTGTGCCACACGACACGGAACTGACAAGTTCTGCCCCAGAAGTGGCTCAGACCATAAATGAAAGTGCATAAGGCTCATATATGGCAACAACCCATAATAATTAAAGAAAACGCTTGAGTTCAACAAGACATACTGAAACCCTATAATGCTTGTAAGACCATAAAGACAGAAAAGCTAGCTAAAACATTCAGGTGCACACTCTCAGCACAGATGTTTTCTACTCGATAGATCTTCCATTTCAAACATCAGTGGACACAAACAAGTCAGACAAATCAATGACTGCAACTCCATCAGTTGATCTTGAAGGCCATGAATGCCTACACAAGGGTTCTAACCAAGAAACAGCCGGGTTTCGAATTAACTCAAATTTTGAAAATAACTCTCAACATAGAGTATCCAATTCGTCAGATTACACAAAAATAACAGATCTCTTCCATTAATTTACTGTATACAGACCAGAATTGGGAAATTTACCGTATAATCAGATGATGCACTGAAAGTTTCAAGCGAATCTCCTCGAACTCCGCTGAAGATGAAGATTGTGGATCGTGAATTGAAATACTCCGGAGGTAATAGTGGCAGGAGGTTTTGGGCGGTGGTTGAGGGCGGCGGGCGACCATTTGCATTTTATAGGTGGTGGGCGACATGTTGTGGGTATGGGAGAGAAAAGGAGGAGATAATGTTTGTGTGGCAAGATAAAATTCTAATTTCAATAATTTAATTAAAGTGTTTGATATCTAGAACGTAATAATAATACGTTCTGGAATGTTTAATTTACCAGAAGGTATTATTTTTTATACGTTCTGGAATGTTTTATTATCAGAAGGTACTTAAAATATAAGTTCTAGATATGACACATACTATAACGTATATTAAAAATTAACTTCTAAATGTGGCCGGTCTAAAATTTTTCAGAAAAGTACATTTTAAAAATCCGTTTTAGGATTACGATTTAATTATGAAAATGCCACCGAAACATTCTAGAACTTAGCCGAAACATCCGTTCTAGAATATCTGTTCTTGAATGTGTTTTTTGTACTAGTATGGTTTCAAATGATGTATCATCAAATCCTTTGATTACCTGTATGTATGTGTGTTTTAGTGATTCAATACACGTATAATAAGAAATTTGTTCAAAATGTAAAGAAATATTGGTGTTTCCGTAAGAAATTCACATATTACATTAAAAAAAAAATTTCAAAAAATGTAAGGAAAACTTGGCAATTTATTAGGTGGACCTGGGTGCACCTAGCAAGGTGCACCCTGTTTAAGTGATGATATATAATAGTTATACGTGATGATATATGATAGTTATATGTGATGATATATGGTAGTTATACGTGATGATATGTATCAAAATTATGAGTTTAAGGTTTAATTTTCCATTTTAGGGTTTCGTTTTACATTTTAAGGTTTAGTTTTTCATTCTTAGGGTTTAATATTTCATTTTAAGGTTTAATTTTTTATTTTTTTTATTTAAATTTTTATTTTTAGGGTCCCGGCAAAAATCTATCATTCTGCCAGTTATATGTGATGATATGTGCTAATTATTTGTGATGATATGTGTCAGTTATATATGATGATATATGATAGAAATTTAGAACTTAGAGTTTAATATTCAATTTTAGGGTTTAGTTTTTCATTTTAGGGATTTTTATTTTTAGAGTTTAATTTTTTGTTTTAGGTTTATTTTTTTAATTTTAGGATTTTAAATCTTAAATTTAGAATTTCAATTACTTGTGATGATATGTACCAGTTATATGTGATGATATGTACCAGTTATATGTGATGATATATGTCAGTTGTATGCGATGATAAGTTAAATTACAGGGTGCACCTTACAAGGTGCACCTAGGTCCATGGTATACTCTCTCGGAAAACTTGGTTACGTAATATGTGAATTTCTTACTCAAAATCAACAACATATAATAAGTAAAACATATACTAGTAGGGCAAAAACACCAACACATTAAAAAAATGTACATAAATGCTTATAGTTAGTACAAATCTCATTTAACTAAAATAACAATAGATCAACACATACCAGTAGGGCAGAAACACCAACACTTTAACAATAGCCTCTTCTTTTTAGGTCTTCCAGGAGGCCTCATCGATTCTGGTGGGACAATCAAAGCATTGAAAAGATGCAGAGGTCTTCCTTCACTCATTATGCATGCCACCGCATGCGAACATGGTAGACCGGTGATTTGCCACTGTCGGCAAGAACAAGTGCGCTCTGAAATATTAACTACAACCGAAGGAACACATTGTACTTCGTAAATTGAATCAGACGATCCAACAACAATCCATGTCCTCCCTTCATCAATGAGCATCGTCAACTTCTTCTCAAATTGACGGGCAGAATACATTGGTCCAATTCCGTCAACTAACTCTTCTATCTAAGAACAAATTAAACAAATAAATATATAATAATCACAACTAATCTCGTACTAAATCAACAGGATATATATGTCTTGCTTAGATATGAAAAGTATTTTTACATAATTAAGAAAAATCATTAAAAAAGAAAGAAAAAGTGTTACATACCAAAAAATGATTTCATCATCTTCACCCTGATTGAGTTAACCAAAGCTGTGATTGGGAGATGCCTTGCTTGAAGGATCCAATTATTAAATGATTCTGTTGCATTAGAGCTCATCTCTCCATATCTTTGGCCCACAAAATACGCATTAGCCTAGTGGCATAGATCAATATTTTCAAAAAAAACTCTGTGTCGTGCGTCCACCTTCTTTTAATAGATCATTTGTGTTCTGTTGATATGCTTTGACTGTGGGGGCATATGCACAATTCATCAAAAGCCAAATGATTCTATTTAGCAAGCCCTTAGTCATCCTTTTCCCACTAATTTTGTCCTTCAAACTCATCTTAAGATGGTTTAAACAGTAACCATGGGGGAAACCTAGAAATACTTTACTCATGGCCTTAAGTAGACCAAGGTTCCTATCTGAAACAAAAGTTACCGTACGAGATGGCGAAATAATTTTCTTAAGGTTTTCCAAAAATAATTCCCAGTTTGCAGTGTTCTCAGAATCTACTATGGCAAATGCCAAAGGGTATAAACCTGTATATATGACGAAAAATGAATAAAATTAGAGAGTAGTAATTACAAAAAATATAGTAAGTAGTACATTTAGTAGAGACTTTACCTCTATCACCATCCTTGCCTATGGCAACAAGCAAATGTCCTTTGAACTTCCCTCTTAAATACGTTCCATAAAGAAACAACAATGGACGACAAAAGTTAAATCCATCAATACAACCTTTCAAAGATAAGAAATTTTTTCGTAATTTGAAAGATATTGCATTCACATCCAAAACAACATGTGAGCCCGGGTTCGATTCTGAAATAGCTTTTACGTGTCTACTTAACATTTCGAATGACTCATTTTCATCACCATGGATGCACTTCTTCGCCTTCTCAACACCATCAAAAGTAATGGTGTACGATATTTCCAAACCATATTCATGCAAAAATAACTTTACAATATCAATCGGCCGAATCTCTGGTTTCTTACGCACTTGGTCTACAATCAAGTTACAAACCAAATCTGCACACACACGGTTATGTTTCAAAGATCTAAAACATGAACCACATGTATGTACGATGTTCATTAACTTCACATAAAAATAACCATTACTAGGCTCCATTGACGCATACACATACGAACCACACCCCGTACTCTCCTTCTTTATACATGTTGCTGAAACTCTTTTCGAATCATTCTTCCCCCAATTGAAATCAAAGCTGGCACCGATTGCCATTTTACGCAATGCAATACTAAACTCTCTAGCTCCACCTTCAAATTTCTGACCAACACCAGTAATTTCTTTATCCCAACCATCCGTCAAAAGAGTTTTGTTATTCGAGGGACAAAACAGAGGAAGTAAATTTTTTTCAACACCATTATTATCGATATCTGTCAAAAAGCTATTCTCATTATAAAACGAACAGGCAGACTGCTCGCAAGTTCCAATGCGACCTTTCTTTGATATTTCAACTGTCAAACAGTCCAAATTATACAACACAACCAACGACACCATAGTATTAAAATCATCATCAGTAGCCAAAACACAATTAGAAAAATCACGAGTCAAGTAGTGCACTGTGAAATTATCTCTGTGCAGTTTCTTCCACTGAATTTGTATTTTCAGCAAAAGTTTCTCGAACGAATCACTAATATCCATCTTATACGCTAAAGTCTCACCATCATAAAAGCAAAAGACAAAGATTCCACTGCCAATAACATTAACTACAGGTAAGAAAAAAATAGAGAAATTAATCAAAAAAATTAACATAACGTAAGAAATCAAATTACCAGAAATTAACATAATGTAAGAAACAAAAAATTAGGGAAAAATCACACATATACGAAATCATAATTGAAACAAAATTAATCAAAATTACCAGAACCTGTACTCGAATTAGAAGCCATCGATTGTGCCAGAAGAGAATAGTACGATTATGGGTGGTGTAATCGAAACGACTGTGAAAAAAAAAATCGAATGTACTCTCTTGAATCGTACAATCGATTCTACTATTGAATCGTATTTGAAGTTATGCAAAGAAAACCAGATGAGGAAGAACTCGTAGTAGGTGAGGAAGAATTCGTAGCAGGTGAGGAAGAAACCGATCGAAAAAGATGAGAAAAAATCGTTTGAAATTATATTTTTTCCAAAAAAGCGCTCGAAAAATTTGGGGGGAATCCATGGGTATTATCGACATTTTACATTATAATTTTGGATTATTTAACAAAAAATAGGTACTATTTGACTTAATATTAGATGTTGGGTTAATTGACAAATGGACCCCCAATTAAAGTAGTATTTGACAATTCCCCTAATAATTTATTCAATATCATTTTAATATTAAATTTGTTAAACACACATCCAATTCTATACTATATCAATTGACCTAACCACTGTACATGTTCTACAAAGTACAAACAACTCAAGTGTTTCATTCTCACTTCTCCTTCGGCTCTAAGTAATTCACACCCTTTTTTATTGATATTCTCTTTCATCTCTTCAGCGTCAATTCAAAAAGTGTCTAAAGAAAACAAAAGATACAGAAATGAGCAGCAGAACCAGGGCCGCAGAAGAGAATCTAGTTGAAGCTGCGCTTAGAGTGCTGAACACAGCGGACCCATGTGAGAAAGCTCGAATTGGCGATGAAGTTGCAAGAAAATGGCTTAAAGACGAGATCATCCGTCCCTACGACGCTTCTATGGACATCCCAGTACCTGATCGCCCTGCCCGGCTCGACAATGTAAGATATAAACTATCACTCTGTTTCTCTGCCAGGTGCTCGATGAAATGCCGCAACACGATGTTTTATAGTGTACATTTTGTCTATGGTGAGTTTTTTTTTGGTACGCAGGTTATGCTGGTGTCTCCAAGTGAGATGCCGAAGCTGGGAAAGGCCGGGAGTTTACAAAGTCGACAAGCGATTGTGCATAGTCTGGTGCACACTGAAAGCTGGGCTATTGACTTAACTTGGGTACTTGGTTCTTTCTTCTTTTGTGTTTGTGTTCATCCTATTTTTTCTTTTTTCATTCTTTCGCTTCTCATTTACTTCCTTACTTTGTTAATTGTTACTGTAATGGAAGGGCTGTTGATTGCTAGATAGGCAAGCTTTATTTGCTTATATAAATTCACTTGTTGTTGTGAACGGATGGAAAGATTATCATGCTTTTTTCTCTGGAATTGCCTGAAAATTGATGAGAGTAATAAAAATCTATCTATGCAGAACCAAAACATGGGTTGTAGGTATTTGATGGTAAATATATGATTTATTCCGAGAAAATATCTATGTGATACAAGAATATTTCAGTCTTGAAGACAAAGGTTTATAACTTTTAGACTTTATAAGCAAGGGTTTTGGCTCATCCATTGGTCTTCCCAAGTGTGTGCAATAAATTCTTTGACCCTGTTTATGTTCATTTTTACTCTGGTTTTCCTTATTGAATTAGGTTTCTAATTTGGCTATACACTCACATTTTTCTATTGTATTTGTATACTTTTTGGTTTTGGAATACAAGAACATAAGTCTAAATTTCTTTTCAATAGTATGAGTTCTTTGGTTTCCTAAATGGTATCAAGATCCAGATTTTAATATCGGCCACAATTTTATTGCATTTTTTGTTTTGTTCATCTGGTTGTTCGTAAGGATGATTCTGTTCACGCAATTAGTGTGCAATTAAATGGGAAAACTATTCATCTTGGAGTTATGTTATGAAAAACCTTTTGCGCGGTACATCTATGTGTGATTATGTTGCTGGGACAAAGGTAAAACCTACAAAATCAAAAGGTCATTCGAGTACTGGTTCGAATGACATGAATTTGTTGGAGGTTTGGGAAGTAGATAATTTGAAGATTAATACTTGGGTCAACAGTTCGGTCACACAAACTATAGGGGGGCTCAATTGGCAACGTATGGCTATGAGACTGCTAAGGGAGTTTGGGATCATTTGGCACGGCTGTATACACAATCTATTTTTGCTTACAATCTATTTTTGCAAAGCAATACGAATTGGAGACTAATATCCGTCTTTTGAAATAGAATGACATGAGTATTCAAGAGTTTTATTTGCGATGTCTGATTTATGGGATCAATTAACGCTAACTGTACGTAGAGAAGAACAACGTATGGTTCAATTTTTGGTAGCTCCTCGTTTTTGATTTTGAAGGGTTGCATGGTAGTATTCTACATCGTGTTCCATTACCTTCTGTAGATTCTGTGGTTAATGAGCTTTTAGCAAAAGAAATACGTCTTCAATCTCAAACGGATAAAGGGAATGCTTCAACATGGGACAATTAGACTTACAATGGTTCTTTGGATGGCTAGTGATGAATGTGATTTTTGCCATCTGTAGAAAAATACAATGGAAAAGTAGAGAGAAAACATACACTTCTTTCTTACATTTTATAACATGACTTACATCACATTTTAAAAATAGAAAATAGCAAAGGTCTAGATCCTAAAATTAAGGTGTTACAAATGGCAACTGACTCCTAGAAATAAGGAGCAGAATCAGTAATTGAAAGAACAAAAGGAAAACACTTAAAGAAGGAAATGTCCTAGAAGTACACTTCTAGCAAAAGAGCATCTTTGTCAATCAACACAAATATCTTCAGGATCTTATTCAGTTACTGGTCTCACCAATGCAGTTGTTGTGGACACCCCATGAAAGTTAATGTCAAGTTAAAACGGGATGACGGTGAAACTTCTAAGAGACCCTACTTATTATCGAAAATTGGTTGACAGTCTTATCTACCTAACCATCACATCACCTCATATCTCATTTTCTGTAAACACAATCAGCAAAATATTTGCTTGGACATTTGCATCTTTTCAGCAGTTCATCGAATCATAAAATATTTGCTTGGTCTGCCAGGCGCAGTCTTTTATTTTCTTGTGGTGTAGAAGTACCACTTCAATCATAGAATGATGCTGATTGGGCAGCTGCCTAGACACAAGGAAATCTACTACCGGTTGGTGTATGTTTTTGGGAGATACTCCAATATCGTTGAAATGCAAAAAACAGGACTGTCTCTAAATCCTCTATGGAAGCAGAACATCGATCCATTTCTTTGGCATGCTCATTATTTGGTTACGGGGCCTTCTATCGGAACTTGGTTTTCTACAAACAAAACTAACTCCACTCCATGCTGATAATATAAGTGCCGTACAGATTGCAGCGAATGTAGTATACCACGAAAGGACGAAGCATATAGAGGTTGATTGTAATTCAATCAGGAAGCCTATGACCGTGTAGTTATCATGCTCCCTCATGTCTCAACATCGGTTCAACTAGCTGACGTCCTCACCAAATTCTTGACTCGACAGCGACATAATATCCTAGTTAGCAAATTGATGCTTGTGGACTCACCAACATCAATTTGAGGGGGGATGTCAATGGAAATCTGCAAAATTTACCATTAGTTGCGCTGATTTAGCAAGATTTAAGGCTGAACTTCATATTGTTTCCGTACTATTTTAATGATAACTCTCCAAAGGAGAAGACACAACTTTTAAGTCACAAACTCGGAACAATCACTTGAGAGTCTAGTGGTTGGAAAAAAGTTCTTGAAAACTTGAAAAGGAGTTTGAAATTGTAAACCTTTGGAGGGCTTTCTATTTATTAAGTATGCAGCGGTTAAAACAGCCTCACCCCACAAATACTTTGGAACTTTAGTTGCAAAAAGTAATGCACGAGCTACTTTCAACATATGTTCATTTTTTCTTTCTGGGACACCATTCTGTTGGGGTGTATCGACGCAAGAACTTTGATGAATTATTCATTTTTCAAGGAAAAAGTTGCCCAAAATCATGTTAACATACTCTTTCCCATTATCACTTCTAAAAATTCTTATGTTAGTTTGAAACCGTGTCTGCACCATATTGTATAAGTTCTTAAAAACTTGTCCAGTCTCTGATTTTTCTCTTTAAATACACCCAACAAAGTTGAGTATGATAATCAGTAAATGTGATGAACCATCTATTTTTAAAAGGTGTACTTATCTTATCTGGACCCCCAACATCACTGTGAATAATACTGAAAGGTTTTGATGGTTTATATGGTTGTGAAGGAAAAGATGTACGATGATGTTTTTCAAAAACACAAATTTCACAATGAAACAAAGATGGGTTTTTATTGCCAAACAGCTTGGGAAACAAGTGTTTTAAATATTTGAAACTTGGGGGGGGCCTAGTTTAAAATGCCATAACATAATATCATTATTACTACTAGAAACAGTAACAAATTCAAAGCAAGAACTTATTGGTTGATATTGTCGTTTTGATTCAGATTCATCGTTAAGGAAGTAGAGTCCTCCACTTTGTTTAGCACTGCCAATCATCCTCCCCGAGTTCAAATCCTGAAATACACAATGAGTTGGGCAAATATTAGTTTGACAGTTTAGATCACGTGCTAACATGTGATGCTCGGACTCGCCATTTCAGGGTGAAGTACAAGGGTCGACACGACACGACCCTGGCACCCTGTCAGGTACTGCAAATTCAAATCGAACTCTTCGGATTTTGAAATTATACTTATGGATGAAGTTTGAGAGCTTACCTTTAAATCATCCATGGCGAACCGACGATTACGACCTTCTCAGCGGGGTTGACCAACACCTCACCTGCGTCTCTTATTTCCCTTTCTTTTTCTAACAAGAATTGTATCTATTGAGAAAGTTGTGAAGGGTTTGCAGTCTCTATAATTTGATTTGCGCCGCATAATTTGGGGGGAAAGTGAAAGCAAATGGGAAATATGCGTGATACGTATGGAGAACGATTGGAAAGGGAAGAGGCGTATAGAGATTTGGACTGAATATGAGGCATTAATATTTGTCTTGTTTGACTTGCAAGTTTTTTGATATTTTTCCAAAAAAAATTAATATACTCTATCAATTGATTTGTTTAAATTTTAAAAAATTATATTTCCTTTTTTTTTTTTTAATTTTCCATTTATACATCAATCAAAAAATTCTTTCCCAAAATAAAAATAAAAATACGAATCTTATTATAGAAATCAAATTATCACAGGACTACTGATTAGGAGAAATAAACATAAAAAATTGATATAAATTTGATAAATCCAAGAGAGTTATAGTTATTAATTTGAAAAACAAAACATATTAAAAAAAAATGAGTTTTAGTAATAAAAATTGAGTTATTAGTTATATAAAAAAATATATGAACTTGTCCACTGTGTCCCCATGTCCATGTCCAAATTTCGAATCCTTATTAGTAGTGTCACCGTATCCTAAGTTTTAGATGAAATAGGGTCCGAGGCTCGGATATGTACACGTGTCCGACATCCATGTCCGAGGCTCGGATATGTACACGTGTCCGACATCCATGTCCGAGTCTGAGCAACGTAAGTGCTAGCTTACTAACAAACAAAAGATTGCAGGAAAGTCTGGGAATGTGAAGAACATCGTGAAGAGTAAGTGATGGAGACACTACAATAGAACCTTTTCCCGCAATGGCCGAAAGAGAAAGAGAGCCGTATGCAATCTTACTTTTTTGGTTACCTGCACAAGGGCTATATGAGGAAAATTGATTCGACACCCCTGTCACGTGATCAGTTGCACTTGAATTGATGATCCAAGTGCGATCTTAGTTCACACTAATGAGAGCCGTTTTCAAGTAATCACCTTTTTGAGCTAATGAACTATAATGAGTTTTCTGAGAGTCGAGAAGTTTGTACAGTTAGTCTATCTGCTCCCTGGTGAAAGGAAAAGAATTTGAAGAAGGATTGCTGCTCTTGATCAGAGACACTAGCCTGGAATGAATGCCTCTTTCCATTTAACTTCTTCAAGTTTTGAGGTTTGCTATGATTTTTCCAGCATGTTTCCCTCGTGTGCCATGCGCGTTGGCAGTGGTCGCACCATGGTCGTTCAGTGTGCTTGTAATCTTTTTTAGTTTCCCTTGGAAACCACGAGTAACAAGCGTAAAACTTTCAATTTCAGATTCGGTAGTGATAGGGATCGATTTCTTATTAATCATCACACTCCGCCTTGCTTCTTCTCGACGAATATTAGAGAATGTCTCACGAATTGTTGGCGGAGGAGTTTTTCCTAATATTCGGCCCCGTACCTCATCCAAGTCCCTGTTAAGTCCTGCCAAGAACATGAAGACATGACAATTCTCCTGCCGTTTCATAAATCGGACGCTATCATTCGCGCATTCACAGACATCATCATAACAGATATCTACCTCTTGCCACAGGGTCATCAGCTCGTTGTAGTAAGTAGTTACATCTCGATCACCCTGTTTCGCGTGCCAAAGTTTGAATTTTAAGCTAAAAAATGGTGAAGAATTCTCCATAGCGGAATACGTATCTTTGACTGCTTTCCAAACATCTTTGGCTGTTGGCAGGAACATGAAGGCCTTGCCTTTTACGGGTTCTATTGAATTTATTAACCACGCAATAAGCAAGGAATTCTCTAATTTCCAAGTTTTGAGAGTTGAATCTCCATCTGCTGATTTTATCACTTCTCCTTTCACGTATCCAAGCTTCCCCCTTACCTTCCAAATCCAAACGAACGATCTGCGACCGTTCTGCATAACTTTTTCCATTTAGTCGGAGGATATTCACTTGAAGTAAATTAGTGGACCACTCCGAACTGTTGAACAAGATGGAGGAGTTCAGACTGGGACTTGCAGTGTTTTCTCTTGAAGCTACAGAGTCCTTGTTGATCTCACCGGTTAACGCGTCTTCCATGGAATTTGGTTTGCCATTGAAAACCCCTAGATGGAAACCTAGGGCTCTGGTACCATGTAGAAAAATGCAAGAAAAAAGTAGAGAGAAGACACACACTTTTTTCCTTATATTTTATAATATGAATTACATCAGAGTTTAAAAATAGAAAAGAGCACGAGGTCTGGATGCTAAAATTAAGGTCTAACAAAAGGTAACTGCCCCCGAGAAGAATTAGTAATTGCAAGAACAAAAGGAAAACCCATAAAGAAGGAAATATCCTAAGATCAGGATAAATCAGATCTCCTGATTCTATGGGATCAAATATCCTATAACTTGCCTGCACCATCAAAAGTCTCAGATGATTGAACAATTTCAAAAGTTCCTCGCCTCACAGCCACATGTTATGTCTTCCTCATCGAATATTAGCTGTCTTCCTCTAATTCAGGTACGTCTTCATTATTATGGGTCTCAGATTCTGGAGCTTAAATAAGTCGTTCTTTGTATCCTAACTCGTGTGTGTCTATTATGACTGCTGTTGGTACTTTGAATGCCATTAGCAGGAATCGGTTCCATTGCTACATCTTGTTTCTCACCTTCTATTGTCTATTATATTCCTAGTATCACCGTGAATCTGGTCTCAGTTAGTCAATTGTGTGAATCTGGATATTTAGTCTCCTTTTCTTCTTCCATTTACTTGGTACAGTATCCGCAGTCGCAGAAGCTGATTGGGACAGGCCGTAAGCAAGGGGAGATTTTATGTTTTGAATGAGCTCAAATTACCAAAAGCTAGATCCTGTTTGAGTTGATCGTCTTCTATTATCATTTTATCGAGGTCATGTGTTTGCGTCTCCTTTATATTTCTGGCTTCTACTCGTGTATTAGGAGAGTTGAAATATCATGATATTTCAGATTTTAATAGTCGCAAATTGGCAAAATTTTATGTTTCATTGTTCAATAAAAGTCTTCTGTTTCTCTCGCACTTTTTGATTGCTCAATACAAATGGTGGGTCTCACTATTATGTTAAGTTTATAGATGATTGATTATACACGTTCTTGTTGGGGCTATTATCTTATGGAACGATGTTATGATTTTTAAACTAGTGTCATTTTATAGCTCTTGCGAAAACCTAAACATTCAACGGCCATAACACGTTTTCATTGTGACTTGCTTATGATGGTACAATATGCCAAACCTCCTCAGCGAAATGGTGTAGTAAAAAGAAAACATAGATGTCGTGTGGATATTGGAGGTCTCTTTTGTTGTCTGTTAGTGTTCCTAGTGTCTTCGAGTCGAAGCAGTGTTCTTACTTGATCAATGGATTTCTACTTCACAAAATTCAGGTTGTCACCTTTTGAGAAATTGTATAGGCATGCTCCTGATAACTTGTTTTTACGGGTGTTAGTTCTTCGAAGTCAAGTTGAACGTGCTAAGCTGACCTCACAGTCTGCTTTGTGTGTTTTTCTTGGTTATGGTGAAGGACAGAAATCTCATCGTAGTTTTGATCCACTTAGTCAAAAACTGTATGTTTCGCGTCACATGGTGTTGCTTGAGCATATTCCTTTCTTTTCTGTCTCAACTGCTCCTCATAATATATCCCGGTCCGACCTCATTCATAAATGATATTGAATCACTACTAACAGCTCTGCATGCTCCGGTACATCAGCTTCTGATGAGACTGATTCTCCACATTGTCCCTTCAGTCTCTAACTGTGGATCCCCGTGTTGCTCCTTGTCAATCCACTCGTGCTCATAAGTCTACCAAGTTACCAGACTTTGTTTACTCTTGGTATTCTAGTTCATTTTTTGGCCTTTTTCTGAGCATTCGTCCTATATAGATGCAATTCTTGATTTACTTTGGCAGTGTGCTATGGTTGAGGAACTTGTTGTTCTGCATCATACTCATACTTGGACTTGGTACCTTTGCCACCGGGTAAGCATGCCATTGGATATTGTTGGGCCTGCAAAATTAATACAAGTCTGATGGCTTGCCAAGGGTTACACGCATGAGTACGAGATTGATTGTGAGGAGACTTTTGCTCCTGTTGCGAAAATGACAACTGTTCATATCCTTCTTGCAATAGCTTCAGTTTGTCAAATGGGGTATATCTTAGATGGATGTAAAACATGCTTTTTTGAATGGTGATCCTCCTGACAGGTGAAGTCTGTAAGCTTTTAATAAAGCCTTTATGGCCACTACTACTTGTGAGATAGTTCTGGATCGCCCCATTCCAATGGATTGTGATTATGAGAGTGCTATTTAGATTGTACTCAATACAATTCATGAGAGGACTGAACATATTAGAATTGATTGTCACGTCATTCGGCTAGGTACCATTACATTACCTTTTGTTTCTTCTTCATTGTAGATCGCGGATATGTTTACCGATGCGCGGTCCACTTCATGTTTCCATTTTTTGTTTGGCAATCTCTCAATGCTTTTTGTGGTAGCATCGTGAGTTTGAGGGAGGGTGTTATATTATGTTTCCATATTAGATAATATTTCCTATTTTCTCTAGTTTTCCTTATTTAATTAGGTTTCTAGCTGGCTATATACACACCTTTTCCTATTGTACTTGTACATATTTTTTTGGTTTTGTAATACAAGAACATAAACCTAATTTCTTTTTCAATATTATGAGTTCTTTGGTTTTCTCAGTCCCGACCTCAGATACAAAGATAGTTTTTCCAAGTATATTAAGCTTGTTAAGGGGATATAAACCTTTTGATTCACCTTTCTGCTTATTAGCTAGAATGCAGAACAGTGTTTGTTGTACCCATAGGCAGTTTATTATTCTCTAGCTTTATCGACACATTTTGCAATCAGCGAATTCTTGTAACTTATGACTTCGGTCTTTTTCTTGAACTAAGTAATACACAATCAGCTCTTGATGCTTTTATTTTTTCAATAGTAGTTGTAATACTAATGCAGTCTCTCGATTATGTTTTGTATAGGATATAATTGCCCGATTTGGTAAGCAAGAGTCGATGCCAAGAGAGTTTTTCACGGATTTTGTGAAAGTTGCACAAGATGAAGGTCGGCACTTTACCCTGCTTGCAGAACGACTTAAGGAACTCGGATCTTTCTATGGAGCACTACCTGCACACGATGGTCTATGGGATTCAGCCACTGCTACTTCAAAGGATTTATTGGCACGTTTGGCAATCGAACACTGTGTTCATGAGGTATCCTTTGTTACTTTTCACTAAGAATGCGGTTGCAAGAGTTTTTTGAGTTTCATATTATTCATCGACTAGTTGCAACTAATCCTTGTTGAGAACCAATCGGAACCAGGCTTTTGGACCTTTGAAAAGCATTTCTTTGAACTTCTTTAACATTATTTGGAGGAATTACTACATAAACTTCCCTTGGTTTGATCTAATTACACTCGCACAAACACAAAAAAAAAACCCTATTATTTTTTATGGTCAATTACAAAAAGTACCCTTGAGGTTTGACCTAATGACCAAAAAGCCCAGCTAACTTTAAAATGGCAAAAACTACTCTTGAGATTTTATCAACCCTAAAAAATAATAGTTTTTTTCTTTTTCTTTTTGTGTGTACATTACTCCCCCACAAGGAAAAAAATCTTCATTTAACATTGAATTTAACCTCAGGGGTATTTTTGTAATTTTGAAAGTTAGCTTGGTCTTTTTTGTAATTACATCAAACCTCAAGGGTATTTTTTGTAATTATTTGATAGATTCAAGGAATTGAGGAAAGAATATATAAGAAAGTATTATATTAATATTTAACTGGAGAAGAAAACGAGAAACAATTTAACAGACGAAGTCTGTCCAAGCGCAAGCGCCGATTTTCCAAGCTTAAAGCCGAATTCTGTAACTCTAAGAAATCGATCTCTAACAACTCCAACTTGATAAGAAGGCCTGGTTGGATTTTAGTGACTTCCTCCCGTATATCTGCCAAGCCCTTCTCCATCGCATCCATACGTGTCTCCATCGCATCCATTCATGTCTCCATCAGGTTGGACAAAATTGATTGAGTCAAAGGATTGAGGAAATAATATATAAGAAAATATTATGTCAATGTTGAACTGAGAAGAAAACGAGAAACAATTTAACAGACGAAGTCTGTCCCAAGTGCAACCGCCGATTGTCCAAGCTTAAGGCCGAATTCTGTCTAATGATCTCTCGATGCCTAAAAAGACTGCAACCCTATCACTGAAATAGATAAATAATCCTAACTCTAACCCTATCCCGAAAGGCCCAAAGCCCAATTTTTTAAATAAGTATAATCAAAACATAATTAAAATAAAATAATCGATCTCTAACATTATCCCTTTTTTTTATTATTGCAGAAACCCACTTAAGGTATTACAAACACACCCCTGATGTTTCTACTTAACAAATAACTCCATCCTGAGGGTGCAATTTGTCAAATAGGAGTCATATTTGTAACGTTGAAAGATAACTGGGTGTCTTTTGTAATTAGACCAAGTCTCGAGGGTGTTATCTTTGTAATTAACCCTCATTTAGACTTTACTTAGTTCATGGTAGTAAACATGTTCTGTATTGATTCTCAGGCTAGAGGACTTGATGTGTTGCCAACAACTATATCACGTTTCCGAAAAGGAGGCGATGACAAGACCGCTGACTTATTGGAGAAAGTTGTTTATCCAGAAGAAATTACTCACTGTGCTGCTGGTGTCAAGTGGTTTAAGTATGTATGTATGCGGTCAAAAGACCCTGGCATGGTTTCTGACTCAGTGGTCTATCAGGAAAGGGAATCCGAAGAAACTGAAAAGATTGGGGATACAAATAATGTACATTCCGAAGTAATCAAGAAGTTTCATGCAACTGTGAGGGCTTTCTTTAGAGGGCCACTCAAGCCACCTTTCAACGAGGTAGCAAGACGAGCTGCTGGATTTGAAACTCAATGGTATGAGCCGCTTGCTGTCAAAGATTTCCCTGCTGAGTGAGTTTTCCATTGCTCTCACCTTTGTTCTTTTGCCAAAAATATATATTAAAAAAGATAAAGAGGATTAAGAAAATATTAGTTATTTTGGTATCAAGTAGAACAATATTGATAGTGTAGTTCTGATCTAAAAATGTCATTATCAGTTTTGTTATATTAGAAAAGAAATGGTTAATGGAATTTTGTTAGCATGTGTAAATGCAAGTGATGGTTTTCTGTTTCCTTGAGTGAAACCTATTACTACTGATTGTGTTGGTGTTTGGCAGATGAGTTTAGAGGTGTTCCGTTACCAGCACGAATTCAAAGGTGTAACGTGTATGAGTTGGTCTTAAGTAGTACTCCCTCCGTTTCTTAACAAGTGTCGTTTTAGAGTTTTTGTTCAAAATTAAGGAACATAATATTTGACCAATATATCCTCAATCAATTAATAATATTCCCATTTAATTATTTCCATTCTTTTCCTTTAGTTATTCTATTACCATAAACTTGTTTATATTTCTTAAAATAAGCGGGGATAAAACTGGAATAAAGTGGTAAATAATTCTAAAACGACACTTAATTTGTAATAAAACTGAGTCTTTAAAACGATACTCATTTTAAAACGGAGGGAGGGAGTATAAGAAATAAAAAGGGATAATTTTTTTTTGCCCCTCAATGTATGCGTTTTTTTACACGTGGCCCCCCCGAAATATTTTTTGTTCCACTTTGCCCCCTGATGTACGATAATTTTCGACGTTGCCTTCCAAACTTTATTTCTCGCAGAATATTCCTTCTAGATTCCATCGACGGGCAGTTGAGGGGGCAAAGTGAAAGAATCTTATAGTTTGGGGGGTAACGTGCAAAAAATTTTATAGTTTGGGGGGCAAATTATAATAATATAAATATTGAATATTTGTCTTAAATTTTTATATTTGAAAAAGATATATAATTTTTATCTTATACTCACACACACACACAAAGTTGTCAATACAATTCCAATAAAAAAAAATCCCCATAAATTTCTAATTAATATTTATAATTTTCTAAATATAAATATTGTCACATCTTTTATATTATTAAATATGAAACACATGACTAAGTATTATGTAAATTATTAGGATAAGTAACATAATAATATATTATTATGTATTATAATTGAACAAAATAAAATAAAGGTGTATTTCGTATATGCATTATAATATTATGCTACGAAAAATAAAATTGTCATTTAATATTATTATTTGTATAAAAAGTGTGATTAAATATTATATTAATCAAGAGTACATTATTATATAAGATTATAATTATCGAATGATTAATATAATTAAAATCTTGATATTATAAGATTTTAATTATATTAATCATTCAACAATTATAATCTTATATAATAATGTACTCATGATTAGTATAGTATTTAATCACACTTTTTACTATTAATAATATCGAATATAATTTTATTTTTTTTCGTATCATAATAATTTACATAATACTTAGTCATGTATTTCATAATAATAATATAAAAGATGTATTGACAATATTTATATTTAGAAAATTATAAATATTAATTGAAAATTTATGATTTTTTTTTTAAATTGGAATTTTATTGACAACTTTGTGTGTGTGTGAGTATAAGATAAAAATTATATATCTTTTTCAAATATAAAAATTTAAGACAAAAATTCAATATTTATATTATTTTAATTTATCCCAAAACTATAAGATTTTTTGCACTTTACTCCCAAACTATAAGATTCTTTCACTTTGCCCCCAGTTGCCCGTCGATGGAATCTAGAAGGAATATTTCGTCGGAAGTTTGGGGGGCAACGTCGAAAACTATTGTACATCAGGAGGTAAAGTGGAACAAAAAACATTCCGGGGGCAATATGTAAAAAAATGCATACATTGGGGGACAAAAAAAAAAAAAATCCCTAATAAAAAATCCCCAAGATCTTGTTCGGATTCAGACCTATTAGAGCATCTGCTTTTTCAATGAGTGTATTATTATTATTATTATTATTATTGTTGTTGTTGTTGTTGTTGTTGTTCGTCGTCGTGGTCTTCATCTCAACTCAAAAATCTTTTACCATAGTTGAAGTTTACAAGAAAAACTTTTCACATAAAGTACTTTTTTTTACATAGTTGGAGTTTACAAGAAATTTTTTTCACAGAAAGTACTATTTATTTGAAGAGTTAGTTTTTTTTTTTTTACCATAGTTGGAGTTTACAAGAGTATCTTTTCACAGAAAGTACTCTTTTCACCCTAAGGGTGCGATTGGAAACCAAAAAATTTTGGTTTCCCTCAATTACCCAAAGAAAAAAATGGTAAACAAATAATTGTTTATAACTCAAAAAATATATTTCACTTTTTTCATCAAAAAAGTTTTTCATCATTTCTCTCTTATTTATTTTCTTAATCTCATCATTAATTCCCACCACACAAACAAAAATTTTTATTTTATTTCCTCTCTCTCATCTTTTCACTATCGTTAATTCCCACCACACAAAACCTTTTGTGGGTCCCATTTGAAAATTTATTTACCAAATAACTTTATATTCAATCACTTACCAAATAAACACAAATTATATCCAATCATTATTTCACCAAAAAATTTTATCTCCCTAAAAAAGTTTATTTCTACTATTTTCTAGTGAAACGAAACGAAAATGAACGAAATGATAGTTTTTTTCCTTTTGTTGGTCCAATTTGACATATTCTCACTTTTTTATTTATTTATTTTATGTTTAAATAATAGATTTGTGATATGAAAGTGGGCACATAAAAAAAACTTTTAAAAGGTTTTTGATAATAGATATAAATTTTGAGTGTTTTTATATTCTTGGCATGTAAAGCCACAAAAAAGTTGAACAAGATATGAACCGGGGGAATTGATCTATGGTCGATTTTGGGAAACACAAATTGTTTTTGTTTCATTGTATTGTTCATATCATAAAAGATACTATATATTGACACTAATTATGCTAATGATATTGACACTCATCATACTACATTTGCGAAGTTGTCTAATTTATCCAAAAAAAAAATAAAAAAAAAATAAAAATACCAATCAGGCTTTTTCACTGACGTGACGTGATTCATACTTTTTTTAAAAAAATTATTTTTCTTTAATTTTAAATATTAGACTGAAGACAAAAACCCGAGTAAAAGTTTAATTTTGTCCATTATACTTACCACATTCAATAAAAGGTAAAGTGACATTGACCATAATCAAATCACATTTGCTAAGTTGACAATTCATCTAAAAAGGTAATTCATCAATGAAGATCCAAAATAACACATTATACTAAATCGTTTTTTTTTTAAATTTTAAACATTAAATCGAAAATAAAATCCCGTTTTATCTCCATTTTCTTTTCCTTTTTTCCTTTTATTTTTTTATTTAATCTAATTAATAAAATTTTAATTAATGAAAATTTAATAAATGTAGAGATCGCATTGACAGGGATAGGGACTTAACCAAATAGGGTTTGTGAAAAATAAAAGAATTATTGAAATAAGTTCAAATGGAAGAAACAAATATGTTGATAAATGACTTGCAATTTGAGTGCGGTTTGAACTATTTATTTACGTAATTGGACCAAATAAGCAAGATGATGCCGCCCCTTCTTTTTTGAGAACTATTACCGGGGGTCATCAAACCTGCACGAGGTTACAACTATAATAACTGTACCACTCGACAAAGAATGATCAAGTGCTTGATTCTTCTTTTTTATAAAAATACAAAATAAATATTGAAGAATTATAAAATAAATATAGAAATTGCTCTCGACAAAGAATGATCAAGTGCTTGGTTATTTATAAAAATATAAAACAAATATTGAAAAATTATAAAATGAATATAGAAATCCATATGAATTTTTTTTAGATTATTAATAATATTTCAATTAATAAAAAATAATAAAATTAGAGATATATAAAACATAATATAAATCTTAAAGAATTATAAAATAAATATTGAAATTTATATTCTCATATAAATTTCTATATTTATTTTATGATTTTTAATATTTGTTTTATGTTTTTATATTTCTCTCTAAGGTTGTTAATAAAAGTTTTATTAATAAGATTAAAGGAAAATGAAAGATTAAAGAAAAGGGAGAACATAACATCTTTTTTTTCAATCTAATGTTTAAAATTAAAAAAATAATAAGAAGAAAATATAGAATTATATTATCAGCAAAAAAAAGCCGTGATTGTGTTATTTTGGATCTTCATTGATGAATCCGCCAACTTAGCAGTCGTAGTTTGATTATAACCAATTTCACTTAGGCCGTGTTTGGTTGGAGTGATTTGGATTTAGTTGGGGAATTCAAATGAATGGATTTTAAATACCTTGAATTTGAAATACCTTAAATTTGAAATCACTTGTTTGGATTTAAATGGATTTGAAAAGAGAATTTCAAATTCATACATTTCAAATCCTTCGTTTGGCCAACAGTTTAGGATGATTATGTAATTAACCCGTAAATCCAACCACCCAAGGAGTAACTCAAGTCACCCCCATTTTTAACCAATCGATCCAAATTAAGTAATAAGTGATTATTCAGAGAGATAATAATGTTCATGTTCCAATTCCTAAAGAAGCAACAGTGATTCACTTCTTTTTAATTAATTACAAAAAAATAAAAAAAAATAAAAAATAAATAAAAAAAAACTGCACATATTTATTTCCCATTACTTTACCTAATATTTAAACTCGAGATTATTTACTACATACGTTACGATTACAAGATATAGTGTATATAATCTCCCAATCAGAATCACATAGATCTCTATCCAATTTCAAAAACCTCCGTTTATAGATAATATTCAAAATCTGAAGAAAAAGAAAACTAATATTCAATACAAAATATTCAACCAACTCAAACCAGCTTAGAACCATAGAACCAACCTACTGATAGTCTGATAATTTTAATAATTCTTCTACATCAAGTTTTAAACAAAAACCTAACAACACTCAAGAGTTAATAAGAAAAGATATCTACTCTATTTTCTTTTCATCCGGGAGAGCTTTCAACAATTAAATTCTTCAATATCACCATTCATCAACTTTCGAACAGCTTTGAAAACTTCTTCGTTAGTAAGTCCAGGCACTGTCGAGACAACATCATATATTTCAACACCACTTGGTTTCTCTTGACTCTTTCTCTTACTCGCTACAAACTCTTCAAATGAAGTAGTTATAACACTAACCGCTTCTGCCAAATAATCTTTTTTCGGTCTTTTCTTTTTGTTTTGCATAGAGTTTGTTGAGCTTGATGGCCGTGCTCTTGGTCTTTGTCCTGACAAGGGAGACGAATTCACTTCATTTTCATCTCCCTCACCCATTAGTTCGGCACCTTCTTCAAACGTCTCAGCACCTTGACCAGTTGCTCTATCTTTTCCACACAAAAGAACGATACTATCCCATTGTTCTATCATTTTATTTTGCATCTGGATGTGACTGCATACATGACAAAGCAAAAAGTTATTTTTCATCCACTTTGCAAGAAGAGAGACTTAAAAAAAAGCAATAATTTTTGCCCATGCATTGCAAAACTTTCCTGCAAGAGGGTCT
>BMAC01001384.1:121393-163653 GCA_014905375.1 Phtheirospermum japonicum
ATCTAAACATCTTGAGCTAGTATATCATGCAGAAGCGCATATATTAGAACAGCTAGAGCTGCGCCGACGCATCTGCCAAACCCGTTGGAGATTTTCATCTAATGCCTCCGCCAAAAGCYTCTCAACTTGCGTCTCGCAATCCAACAAAATACTTTTCTGCGAATCACAAAAAAAAATATAATAGTTAAACGAAAGTGTGCAATGTATTATGTTTACTTGACTAGGATTCCAATCTGTGAGCTGATTGATTGAAGCATTAAGTGAAGACCCCAAATCATAGAGCGCAGTTCCTGGAAGAAAAAAAAGGCACATTCAAGAACCATTTGTGTAAATAATCAAAATAATGCCAGCCGGTGATGGTCGAAGCATGCAAATCATTTTAATTACAGCTAGCAGATTTTTCTCAATCAATATATCTATAATCGAACCATTGTTAAAAAGTGCCAATTGGGGGTGGGGGTGGGAGGGTTCAATAAAGCACATTCATCTAAACTTATTTTTAAATGCAGATTTATCCATTGTGTTTTTTCATTTTTACTTTTTTTTCCAAGAAATGAAAGCGCAATAGATAGTTAAAAAATAGAGCAAGAAACCTATCACACTAATTCAACAATTATGCAATAAACATCTTATTCCCTCCGAAATCAAAAGATCCCATATTCAAACAAACTGCTTTCGCCTTGATTAATTAAAGCTCAGAAAATCTAGTCCTCGTTAAATATTAAAAAATAATAATAATAAGCGCACACAAACAAACAGACAAATCACAAAACTTTAAGTCAAGCATTCAAGAACAGAAACCAACGCCAAAACTCACACCTCATCAAGTTCAAGAACAACAAACACAAAAACACACTTACCATATTTAATAAGCACTAATAGTCACTCTACAACAATCGAAAGCCCTATCAAGTACAGTATTTAAAGAACCCAGAAAATCGTAAAGCTGAAAGATATACATGCGTGTATAGTCGGTGAATATTTCTCAACAAAAGATTTAGGTGATTAGAAAAAATCTACCTGAGTAAAGAATCACAAACAGTTCCAAGTCTTCTCAATACGTAAATTCCGCGCATGAAAATGTTGGGGCCGCATAGTAGTCTCCAGCAGCAGATTGTATGCTAGGGTCTCCACTATCGATCCACTCTATCGCATATAATGTGGAAAAAGACTTTACATGTGAGATAACCATACATTTTGCAATTGAGGTTTAGATGAGAAAATAACATAATTAATAAAAAAAGAAAATTGCACAACAACTATACTCCAAAGATGATAGCCATTAGAGACTCTCTCAAAGATGTTCACAACATTCTTATCTTTTTACAGGTTTAGTTTATTTTTTTCCCTGTTTATTACAATTTTTTTGAACTTAATTTAAGTAGTACTACAAATTATCTTTCTTTCAAAATGGTAAGAGGAAGTGTGGTGGTGAAGGTGAAGTGTGGCCATCTTCATCATATAAGGACATGTTTGGATGCAGAAAAAAAGGGGTAAGAGGATCAGGAATTTCAGATTTCTTGGCCAAGGCCTCTAATATAGTGAACGATCCAAACACGAACTCGGTCGTTTCGTGGAGCTTATCGGGCAATAGCTTAATTATTTGGGACCATATCAAATTCTCTGCAGAAATACTGCCCAAATTCTTCAAGCATAACAACTTATCAAGCTTTGTCTACCAGCTCAATAACTATGTAAGTATACATTTATTACTCTTTTTTTTAATAAAAAATGTGTTAATTAATAAAATAACCCAGTTTAAAAGCAGACATTCTGAGAAATGAGATAAACGAATCAAAGCTGGAAATCGAGAAATAAAAAACCCAGCAATCAGAAATGGAGTCACAAATCAGAGAGTCTCAATTTCATATTTTCTGGGTTTCGAACTTGTCAACTAGGGCACCAAAGTTAAAAAAAAAAAAGCATATCAACAATCTGTGTAAAGAAACTAACCTTGGTCCGCCGCTCGCTTCTGATTTTCCTTCTCTGCCAACATGTGTTGTGTGAAATTCTGTAATTTCAGCCCTAATTCGAAGGCAATAACACAAATTATGTTAAAAATAATATGAATTGTAGCGTTTGTGGGAGAGAAGGTGCGAGCGAACGAGACAAATGGAGAGAGAAAGAAGAACGAGAAGGAGCGAGAGAGGAGCTTACCTCACAGTCGCTCGTGTCGGTGGGTAGGAGAAAAGGGAGTTATGTGATAATAAGAACGAGAATTTAAAATGACTAGGTTTAGGAGTGAATTCTAAATCCACTGAAAATAGACTAAATCATCCAGACAAAATGAACTGATTTGAAATCTACTCATTTATTTTTTTTAGCCAAACAGTTGAGATGGATTTGAACAATGGATTTTAAATCCATTGGGCCCAAATCCATCAATCCAAATGCAGCCTTATTTTTTGTTGAATGTGGCCAATATAATGGATAAAAAATGAATGTTGTTCCCATTAAATTAATATTTAAATTAAAAAAATGATTAAAAAGTATTGAATTATGACATGTCAGCAAAAATATTAGATCGGACTTTTTTAAATCTTTTTTTAGTGAATTGCCCAACGTATCAAATTTTTGATAAGTATCAATTTCACAAAACTTTTCTAAAACATAACCAATATAATTAAAAAAAAAAAAGAGAATTTCCTAATGTTTACAATTCTCCTATGTTTGTGTAATGAATCTTTCAATCGCAGAAGGTCGCAACAGATCTAATCTAAAGTTTGCCACTATTGTATCTTATAAAACAAGTCCTAAAGTTGGGTGCTTCTACTGTTATAAAAATTCGTCGTACAATATAATAAGCTACAAATATATAATATTTGGACTTGATAAATAATATTTTAATTTAAAAGCTACAAATATACCTCTACCCCTTTAATTAATAAGAAAATTATATAAGAATTTTATTTAAAAAAATCCAAAAATTAAACTTCAAAATAAAAGGTAAAAATGAAATATTAAAAAATAAAAATAAATTATAATATATAAAATTAGTTTTTTTTTTATTATTATTCTAGTTTATATAAAATTTGAACAATAGTATTAGTAATAACAACAACAATAATAATAATGGTGGCACCACCGCCTCTGCCTGTCCTGCCACCGCCGCTGCTCGATTGAGAATTTCTCGATCCTGGAAAAAAATATTCTAACTTTCTTATAAAAAGATAATTAGATGGTTATTAATAATATACCCATCAAACTTTTGTAAAGTTTTTTATACATTAAGATTTTTGTTAATTAAAAAAAAATAATAAATCATTGATTAAATTGCGAGGCATATAAAATAGAAATTATATAGGAACACTACAATTATACTGCAAGAACAAAGTTTACTAATTATAGTTTTTCAAGTTTGAGTTCTTATTAAATATATATTCAACTTGTAACAAATCAAAAATTTAAAAATACGGGCAGTGCTACACATATATTTCATATTTAAAGAGACTAAGAGGCATAATTAATATTTATAAAATAAACTTATCCAAAACTTACATTTATAATACAAACTATTTAAAATTTCATATTTACACAATAACCTCTCTCAATAATTAATATTAAATCCATACACTATTCAAAATCAATATTTATAGAATAAACCATACAAGCTTTGTATTTACACTATAATCTCTCCCAAAAATTAATATTAAACGATTTCTTCACTTCACATTCAACTACAAATATTAATAGAGAGGACTAGAAATATAAATTGTTACCTCAAATACTCATATATAAATATTTGTTCTCTATTTTCTCTTAATTCTCACTTTACAACATTCTCACATCTAATATCACTTTACAAAAGGAATAAAAACCTAAAAACCGATTTATTTCTGAATTTAATTCTGGTGCCGAGCTCGCGAGATGAGATTCTTCAATGCTTTGTTTGCTACACGAACATTGCCCACGTTCTCCACTGCAAAATATATCTTCAGTTTGCCGCCTGCAACAAATCTTATTTGGCGCCGAAAATCTCCCACATATCCATATCCTTATTCCACTCCGCGACAGTTAACACAAAGTACCATTCTTTCCCCAATTTTAGGTTTTTACGGACGACAGGGGAGTTTAGGATTGTACAGAGGGATTAATCAACAATCCTTAAGACACAGGTGTGAATCTCAATCTCCATAGAAATATGTTCATAATTTTGTGAATTTTTGGTATTGCGTCTTTTTCTAAGCTACATAAATTTTTGGGCTTTTATCTTTTTGCAGTAGCGGCCATGGAGCAAACACGTAGATAAGGTGTTCGACAAAAAGCCGTAACATATAAAAAGTTTAATTTATATCTAATTCTGAGGTGTTTCACAGGTATAATTTCTTCTTGCTTTCTTATTAGTTATCTGCTATTGTGGAGTCTATATTGTCAACTGGTAGGTTTCCCAAAGAACAACAATGACGTCAAGTCCTAGTTTATGACAGTGTTGTACAAGTAATTTCTAGTTGCTGTTATAACCATTTGTTGCTCTAATATATATACCTGTTAACTGATAGCTTCTACCCCAGACAATGTGAGTGTTGAATACAAAAAGGCCGTGATAATTTCTGGTTTCAATTCACACATGCATTAACCCATATTGTGTAGATGCTGCTCTTGAGCATCCAAAATTAACTCTTGAGAAGAAGAGTGTAGTGATTGTCGAACTCTGAATTATGTTGCATAATAGAGTTATTAGTTATTACATAGAAAATCTGATATAATCTAGTCGAAGCCGTTTTGTTTGATTTTACAACTTACTCGCAAGCTGTTTTGTTTGATATTCGTCTTGCATTAGTGTAAGGTGGAATCGAGTCCCAACGGAGTATTTTTGTGATTTTTAAAATGTTCTTTTTTAAGGTCAGCACTAACCTCATGCGTACATTAGTAATTATCCATGATGACTATTTTGAGTTTATTGTGTTGATAATAAAGAAAAAGGGATTTTTTTTAGAAATTCTCAAGTATTTTAGGTTTTTTGTTATCAACCTTATCCCCATGGGGGTCTTTTTTAATTAATCATAATTTTTATTCCTAAATTGGATACAGTTGTTATCGTAAGTACTTATTCGGTTTGGTGATAATAAAGAAATGGAGTTATATGATCACAGGATATATGTAGTGGTGGAGTATCTTATTATGGGGTCATTCCTAAGTTTTGGGAGCTGAAATAAATTTGTTGAGATGCATATTTAATGTAGTTGATACAGTATTAGATTAGGAGTGTTTATTATGAATGTTGATATTGTTTCTGGACCATATATGAAAGGCATTTAATTTGGAAAATAGAATATATGTATGTGTGCATCATGAAGACCTTCACATTTCCATTGGCTTTTGAAAAAGATTATAAGTAATTAAAACTAACTCCACCATGGTTGTTTATGCAAAATAAAATGGAGTCATTTGCAAGATTCTACTTATCTACAAGAAGGATTATAATTAATTCCACCATGGTTGTTTATGGAAAAGAGAAAAGATTGATGTGTTGAATTTGTTTTCCAGTAATAATCTGGAATTCTTGTGAGAAAGCCAGGCATTGAGTTTGTGGATGAAACCATTACTTATCAACATTTGCCTTGGTTTCCTATTTCACTTTAAATGATAATGATTCATGAGTACTACAAATGTGATCTACTATAGTGTTAATTGTTATGAATGCTCTTTACTGTTTTTTTTTTCTTTCTTTTTTACTACAGTTCAAGATGGCAGATTATGAGATGCAAAGGTTGAGAAACATAAAAGAAAATAGGAGGAGGATGGAAGATTTGGGAATTAAAACCCTGGCTTATAAAGCAGGGTGTTTTATAAAGGAACAAAATAGTCACAAAACAAGCAAAACCAAGTCCAAGAATGATGTTGCAACTGATAATGAGTACAACCCTTGCGAAGAAGGTGAACAAGACGAATCAAATGAAGAGACTGATGATCAGGGTGTGCCAAATATTAGAAGACTGGTCTCTCTTTCAAAGAAGGTTGCTTTTTTCTTTTTAGTATATTTACTTAATACTTGATTAGTTTATTAATTGTGATACTATGTTCCAGGTAATGGCCAAAGGAGGAAAACTTATCAGTAGTTCAGAGAAACGATGACCCCTTACCTCTTCAATGGCAAGTTTAGTAAAGACGCGGTGTCAAACACGTGAATTGTAGAAGCAACATGGGAAAGACATAGACCAACAAGAAATTGGTTCACAACAGATGATACAACAAAAGAAGATTGATGAGCAAGAAAACTTTAATCAAGTTGAAAGAGTGTCTGGACAAGGAAAAAAGGAACAAAAGGTATGTATGGTCAATGGAAAAACACTCGCAGCTGATAAGCCGTTGAAAGATTCGGCCGACCTGAGGCCCATAACAAATCATCAAGACAGAGTGGTCGAGAGAACTACCTCTAAAAAGAATGCGCAAATCAAGACATTGATCTCACCTGGATCACTTGGTGCTTATGTTAGGATGAAAAAGAATCCAAGAGTGCAAGAGCAACTTTCTGATGGTTTTCCAAAGAAACCCATTCCAGTTAGGAACTTCTCGTCTCTTGACCAACGAACGGAGAGTTCACAAAAGAGACAAGTGAGTTATTCACAAGATCAGTTATTTGATGACGATAGTGGTTTCAGGTTAGGTTTAGTGCAAGAAAATGAAGCTTTTCAAAGCTTAGATGAGCATGTTTCTGAAGGAGAAAAAGACAGAGATCCAAAAGAGATCGAAAATGATGTATTCGAAATCGAAAATGAGTCACTTCCTCTACAAGAACAACAAGATGATCAACCCGGTAAGGGTAAGAAAATTTATGGTATGCGAGTCAGTTATATAACGTTGTATTCATTATTTGTTCTCCATTTTTTTATTGTGGGTGTGCGTTCACTGAAATTAATAAGTGTATTTGGGTGTACAATATGTGCTAATATATATCTATATTTTTTCTATTAATTTGTACAGTTCCACTGAAAGCAAAGAAAACCAGGGGGCCAAGTTTGTGCAAAGATGTCCATGACTTGACAACAAATAATCGATTGCCTATTATTTTGAATGGTTCAGGTCAACCATTTGGGCCAGATAAGGTTACCTTAGGCAAGTTTAGTCGTTTTTGGGTTAATTAGCTCGAGATTCTAATCTTGCACCTTTAAATGAGTTTGATTGGCGCTTAGTTCGTGACAAAGATAAACTTTGGGACTATGTGAAGGTATATGTATTTTGGAAACTGGTCATGATAGTATTTATGCAATATATTACACACTTCAGCATTTTTTTCCATTAATTCAATCCTGTTATTTTGTGAAACCTATGTTTTAATTTCAGTCAACTCATTCCTCTGTTGCAGAAGAAGTTCATTATAGCAGAGGAAGGTAAAAATTATGTGCTGCAGTCAGTTGGAGTTCTTTGGCGTACTCACAAGACTAGAGTTAAACAAAAATATTACAGCAATCCCAACAACATAGATACAAGGACAAGATCTTCGGTTCCAGATTCACATTTGAAAGATTTGCTAAACTATTGGAATCTAGAGGAGGTTCAGGTATTTATTTTCTCTTTGTTTTTATTGGTATCAAAGAAGTTCAAATATACTTGACGTGCATTTAGTAATCCACTGAAAATATACAGAGCCAGACATTGATACCTAAGATTTCCCATTTAACTGATCATCCCTTTCTATGTAAGGAGGGCTTTTAAACATTCAGGTATCAGGTTGCTCTACTAAATATCAATTGATGTATCTTCTTCAGTTTCAGTTAACATAAGAGTGTGTTCTATACCCTCTCTCTCTCTCTCTCTCTCTCTCTCTCTCTCTCTCTGTCTAGCGTATACTTACTCACATTAAAATACCATTTTTAATCTCTTGATGTTAAGTATATATTGCTTATGTTCGAACTTTATTACTAGTAACAATATTTTGTATCTGGGATGATTTAAGTAAAATTATGAACTACCATATGCAGAAAATTAGTGAAAAGAAAAGTGAGAGCAGCAAGAATAAAAAAAAACAGACACACTATGGGTCCTATTGCATTTGCAAGAAAGCGTCATGATCTGGTAAGAATTACATATGTTTCATGTTACTTCGGAAATTTACTATGTAATATATTTCATATGGAAAATTTTCAATATGAGTGAAATGAATATATTGATACATACATGTATATAACTGTATACATGCATCTAAAGGAGTGAAAACACAATGAAATTGTCAATTCCTTCATGGTTATGAACACTAACCATTTCTTTTCATGACATTTCAAGTTATTTTCTTAAATTGTTTTCAAGTTGTGAACTGGATGCCATGCCTCACACACATTTCTAATAGGGGAACTGGGCAGTGCTATTCTTGTGTATTGAGGGGATATGAGTCGTTTGCCTCTGATAAACTCATTTCGTATCTTTATCCTATATAATTTACGTCTCTTGTTTTATTATGCTGATCTTTCTATTCTGGTTCTGGAGTCATCCAAATATCAATTTATAATTTACTCCAATATGTGAATTATATTTAGTAAATTTTGTGGTTAAATATTTTTACAGGAACAAGCTGAAGGGAAACCACCATCTCTAGCCTTGATGTATATGGAAACCCACAAAAGAACACCCGGCAAAAATTACATGACAGTTGAAGTTAACACTGTAAGTTGCATTTCATTCTTCCGGTATTATCATGATATCCTTAAATGTTCCTTATGATGGCTTTCCCTCCAATTTTTTGTTGTTACAGGAGCAAATAGAATATAAAGATCAGGAACTTCTCGGTAGGTGTAGCAAGAAAGTCAAGGGGCATTCCAAGTCTAGTGTAATTATTCCGGATGAATTTCTACAACCATATAGAGACGAGATTGTGAAAGATACAATAGCAGGAGTTTTGAAAATGTTAGAACATCTTCCTTCCGATGTGCTTGCCCCTATCGCCTCATCATTTGAGAATCGATTAGGTGTTTTAGAATTTGCAACAAACCTTATCAATGGACAGTCATCTCAAGGAATTAATGGTACAGAACTTTGTCAGGTAATAAGGATATTAGTATGCCTTCAGTTCTCATATGCCTTTGCTGTGGATATTAATAATTATTAAGGATGGTTGTGGCTGGGATGCTCTAAATTTATGTTTTTAAGGTGAGATTTCTAGTTGCTGTTATAACCATTTATTCAAAAATCCCCGGCTTTCGACCTGGACCAGTTCTTCAATTCTTTGTTGTTAAGTATTAAGGATGGCCGTGGCTGTAGATTTATGACTATGATGCTGTAAATTTATGGTTTTATGAGATTTTCCCTTATTTTTGGGGCATTGTGAAAATAAAAACTGAAGTTTATCTTATGCCCAATATGAGTGAGCTTTGAATAATTTTGGTTAAATTCTCACTGCCTTTGGATATTACCTCTGGATATGATATTTATGATATGTGGCTGCTCATTTTTTTTTATCATTTGGGTGCTGGTGTGGGATTTTATTTTTCGTATTTGTACGTCTTCTTGAATGCTTATCAGTTGATCATCATTTTGACATTTGCTCATTCTGTTGAAGTTTTGGTATAATTTGTATTATTTGTTTTGTGCTTCTCATTTATTTAGTTGTGTATATGTAGTCCAATAAGTTTGCAGCTGGGTTTTGTATCCTTGTTTTTGAACTAGTTGAAATTATATTAAGAGGGTATTTGATTGTTAAAAATAATATATATATATATGTGTGTGTGTGTGTGTGTGTGTGTGTTTCAGGTGGATGAAGATGGAGATGGTGAAGCAAACGAGGATGGTGACCTTTATGAGAACTTAGAGAATTGAGTGCAAAGGAGAGGAACAAGATAATTAGTCTAGTTGTGTTTATTCAAATTAATGTAATTATTGATTTTTAGAWATTGTGGTTTGTTCATTGTGAATTTTGTTTTTGGTGTAGTTTGTTGTAAATATCTTAGATTAATATTCATATATTTGTTTATCATTAGTTTTGAGTTAATTTTATTTATTCAACGTTTATACATGAACATTACTATTTTATAAATAAATAGTTCGCAATGGAGAAAACGAGATAATTTAAAAAAAATTGCCTGTGTAGTTCAAAAATCTTACATAATCTTTAATAGTGATACGATTACATATCATTATTGATAGAGTTAAAGTGATACGATTGATGGATAAAATGTTACCATAAGTTGAAAATTACTACATATAAAGTGATATATTTGGTAGAAAAAGTGTTACCCAAAAATTATATGTAACACTTATAAAATGCTTATTACATGAAAAATGATACATTTTGTAGAAAAAATGTTACCCAAAAAATTATATGTAACACTTATAAAATACTTTCTACGTAGAAAGTGATACATTTTGTAGAAAAAGTGTTACCCAAAAACTATATGTAACACTTATAAAATGATACATTTTGTAGAAAAAGTGTTACCCAAAAATTAAATGTAACACTTATAAAATGATACTTAGTAGTGTTACAATTGATGTTTTAAATGTAACACTTGATTAAAGTGATACTACAGGCCATAAAAGTGTTACTTAAAATTTAAGGTAGCACGGGCAACTGTAGCACCAATCAAAATGTTACCTATTATCAATAGTAACACTTTTTGTCTATTAAATAACACTTTATTGGTGTTACTACAGGTCACTTTTTTTGTAGTGATGGGAAAGCTAAAGTTACTTGTGCAGAAAAACTAGGAAGTTCATTACCAATAGACATGCTTGTTTACAAGTTCAAATTTTGTGAAGTACATTATGGGGCAGATGATGGGACTGAAGGTACAAACTCGTCCAGTGGAATGCCAAGTTTAGTACTAAGTCCTGCATAAATGACTGCTTAAGCTGCACATGTGTCCCACTAGATAGATTTCTTAGGCTGATTTAGATCGCCCTTCCAGAAGTCAAACGGGGTCATATTTTCTTCCACCTTTCCTTGGTCTATTTTGAAATCCAGACCGGTCGCCTGAATCTACTGACTAATCTGCTTGATGTTAGTCTTGAGATATAGTTTGGCCCCTTTGCCCACTTTTTGAAGGAAGGTCGTGGTATGGAGGTAGGACGACATCAGGCTCATTCTCTATGCATCAACGATTCTCCAACCTACAATGATTCTAAAAAATGTGTGGTGCCCTTCCCAAACCCCTGGGCATGACCTTCACCCACTCTACGAGCATGACCCTCTTAAATCCCCCGATCATGCGTCGTTATTTCCTTTTATTGCAGCTCGACATGGAGGTCGTCCAGCTCCGACTGGTGATGTTCCTTGAGGTTGAGGAGCTCGGATTTCGTTGTCTCCAATTGGTAGCGCAAAGTGTTTAGATCCTCCTCCTGAGTTGTTATTTTCCAACGAGCCTCATCCAACTCACCCTGGGTTAAGGGGAGCTACTCGGTTTATTTGTTTTCCTGAGCTGTGTAAAATAGCAGATTTATGTTCAGAAGAGATAATTATCTGACTGAAGTACTGCGACATCAGAGCCACCTAGTCAGGGATGTTGAGGGTCGCCAATAGATTTTTATCCAGGGTCAGCACCTAATCCTGAAAGAATGGTCGGAACTGCTCGACATTGTTGCAGTTCAGGAGGCTGTCAGATAGGAGTGGGGAAGTTCATCTTGATGCCCCTTGTGTACGATGACATTTTAGAAGAGGGGAAAATATGAGTCATGGCTCGGCAGCAGTAGTCTCATGCTCGGAGACGGCAGAGGAAGAACGGCTACGAGACTGACCACGGATGGTTTTCTTCTTATGGACCCTGCCCATCGAGAGTCTGAGGGGGACTAGATGATTCGACATCAAATATTCAGGTCATCATGCACGTCGAGTTTTGTTTACATGGCGACCTCTTCTATGGGATTAGCGAGATATTATGGGTTAAAGGGGTATTTACACTTATAAAAAGCTTGATAGGGAGAGTTGGGCTTTTATAGTTATGGTATGGGCCATGGTGGGCTGGTATGGGTAGGATGGTATGGGCCCTGACAAACTAAGGATATATGATGGTTATTGACCCTTGGTTATTATGGTAACTTAACAAATACGAGAGCCCCAATATTTTTGGTAACTTAGCATATATAAGAAGTCGCAATTCTAAGTTGGTGGTTAATTATGGTATTTTGGTATGAGTAGGAGACGGAAACCCTAGATAGGGAACACATATCTTATTTTATATAAGGAGGACACAAGCCTCACTTCAATTCCAATTTTATTTTCATCCTACTTTGAGCTCTCATTTTATCATTACGAAAGGATACTAACTTAAGCATCGGAGGCCTATGTAAGGCTGTCCGGCTTGGGTTTTGTTTTGTAGGTTTATCAGGCCGGTAGGAGAAATTCAATATTAGCGACCTCTTTCTTGGTGAGCCAAACGTTTTGGTTGCATCAATGAGATTTTGTATGAATTTAGGTGCCTTCTTATCTTATTTACATTATTTCGAACATTACAAATGGAACTATAATAATATACTGCTTTCTATGGTGTTTGACAGTTTTGTGAAGGTGTTTATGATATAAATTAGAGAAAATGTATTTTGCCTCCCAAACTGCACCCAATTTGACACTTAGTTTCCTAATTTCTTTTCGTACATTTACTTCCTGAACTGTGCATTTTTAACACTTTAACTCTTTGATCATTTTTTTCGATGGAAATTGTTGCCATAAATCATTTTCGGCAGAAACTTTTACACAATTGAAGGACAAAATCATCCTTTCATGTGTCTCTTCTTCATGATATGCTGGAGAATTGTGCAATGGAGGACAATTATGCACTTCAATTGTGCAAGAATTTTTTTCGGAAATTATCCCTGGCAATAATTCTCACCAAAAAATGCTCAAGGAGATAAAGTGTAAAAAATGCATAATTTAGGAGGAAAAGTGTAGAAAAAAAGAAAAAGACTCGGAAGCACAGTGTCAACTTCGGTGAAGTTTGGGAGGCAAAAAACAATTCTCATAAAATTAAAAATATATTTGGAAGCATATATTTGGAAGTGCTTCGATATGAATACCGAAGTTCTTTTAAATGAGTTTGATAGTTCAATGTATATTTATAATGCCGTTGAAGCTATAGACTAATGATATGGATATTTGAATTCCACATGGTGAATTTATATGAGAGTATATACTGTACAAATGTCTGTTGAAAGTTGAAGAATATATATAAGCTAGATTCATGGTTAAATTAATGGATGTGACTTCTGATATAGTGTCCATTCATGAACATGTGTGTCCTTTCATATTTTATGCCTTTACATGATTAGTTGTGTCTTTTCATTTATGTAGTTTAGTCCTATAAATAGCCATGTAAATTTTCATTTGCAAGTATGAGTTTTGTTTGAGTTGTGTTTAAGAGAGTTCATTATAATTGTGTGTTAATAAAAAAGAGTGTTTATATAATCTTTCCGCTGCAATTTATTTTGAGCCCACATTTTCCAACAAAGTGGTATCAAGAGCGAGGTTCGATTCTCTAAAAAGACGATGGCCGCAAGTGGAGCATTCCCATTTCCAAAGCTCTCGAAAGATAACTTCAATCGATGGAGCATTCAAATGAAGACATATCTTGGTGAACAAGATGTTTGGGAAACCATTGAAAGAGAATATGATTTTTCACAAGATCCCGCTACTTTACGCCAAGCCGAAAGAAAAGCCTTAAAGGAAGCCAAGGTAAAAGATCAAAGAGCTCTCTCTATCATTCAACTCGGCATGGATGACAACAATTTTGAGAAAACTTCACAAGCAACCACTACGAAGCAAGCATGGGATATTCTTAACAATGCTTTCAAAGGCATCGATAAAGTTAAGAAAGTCCGAATCCAATCACTACGAGGAGAGTCTGAGTCCTTGAAGATGAAAGAATCCGAAGAAGTATCCGACTACATCTCAAGAGTTGTGATTGTTGTTAACCAACTCGAAAGCAATGGAGAAAAGCTAGAAGAAAAGCGAGTTGTTGAAAAGGTACTTCGATCTCTTGTGTAGAAATTTGACTACATTGTAATAGCCATTGAAGAGTCGAATGATGTCGAGACCCTTAACTTGAATGAGTTGCTCGGAAAATTACAAGTGCATGAAGAAAACTTAAAAAGACGAATGAGAGAACTAGAAGTCGAGCAATCTCTTCAAGCATTGACGATCAATTCCGACCAACATAAATCTAGTAACTTTGGATATCGCGGTCGTGGGAGAGGCCGTGGTAGAGGTCGTGGTCATGGACAAGGACGCGGTCGTGGCCGTGAACGAGGTCAAGAAGAACAAAGTTCATACAAAAATGAAGAGTCATAATCGGAACCTCGTCAATCACGAACTCGTGGAAGAGGTGGATTAAATCGTCATCAAAATAAGCGAGATGTCGAATGTTATAATTGACACAAGTTTGGGCACTATGCTTCGGAGTGCAGAAATGAGTCTAACTTTGAAAAGGCTCATCTTGTCGAAAAAGATTCTGACCAATCGTTGTTGGCATTGAAAGCGTCAATCGAAGAAGAAAATACTTCGTGGTACCTCGACTCGGGTGCGAGTAATCACATGTGCGGGGAGAAGCACATGTTCGTTGACATTGATGCTACTGTTGCCGGAAATATCACATTTGGTGATATGTCAAAAATTACCATCCAAGGAAAAGGAAGGATTCTCATTCGATTGAAGAATGGCGGACACCAATTCATCGAAAATGTTTACTATGTACCTGGGATGAAAAAAAATATTTTGAGCATTGGGCAATTTCTCGAAAAAGGGTACGACGTGCACATGAAGGGCCAAAGCTTGTACCTATGGAATTCCGAAGGGAGGTTGATAGCCAAGGTACAAATGTCAAATAATAGAATGTTCATGTTAAAAATTCAGCACGACATGGCAAAGTGCTTGAAAGCGTGTTTTGAAGACGAGTCATGGTTATGGCACTTGAGGCTCGGCCACATAAATTCTGGTGGATTGAGGATGATGTCGTCCAAGAAGTTAGTGAGAGGACTAACTGTGATAAATCATCCTGATCAGATTTGTCAAGGATGTCTTGAAGGGAAACAACATCGACACTCCTTCCCAAAAGAATCTCTCTCAAGTGCGAAGAAACTGCTGGAGCTAATCCATACGGACATATGCGGACCTATCGAACCATCATCACTCGGAAATAATCGGTATTTTCTGACCTTCATTGATGATTTTAGTCGAAAGACTTGGGTGTTTTCTTAAAGAGCAAGTCAGAGGCGTTTACAACCTTCAAAAGGTTCAAGTCTCTAGTCGAAAAGCAAAGTGATTATCAAATTAAGGTAATAAGGTCGGATAATGGAGGCGAGTTCACTTCAACGGAGTTCCAGAAATTTTGTGAAGAGAATGGTATTCGAAAATCTCTTACCGTTGCTTATTCTCCACAACAAAACGGTGTCGCGGAAAGGAAGAATCGATCAATTATGAATATGGTTCGATGCATGTTGAAGAGTAAAGATTTGCCAAAAGAATTTTGGGCAGAAGCTGAGGAATGTGCTGTTTATTTGTCCAACAGGAGTTCGACAAGAAGTGTTCGTGATCTAAAACCACAAGAGAAGTGGAGTGGTTTCAAACCAAGTATTTTACATTTGTGATTATTTGGTAGCATTGCACATGCCCACATACCAGATCAAAACAGGAGCAAACTTGATGTGAAGAGTCAAAAATATATTTTTGTTGGTTATGATCAAGCATTGAAAGGATATAAATTGTATGATCTAGTTGAGAAGAAAAGGAATCTTAGTCGTGATGTCGTGTTCGACGAAATGAGTTCTTGGGACTGGAGTACTCAGGATAAGGAGCAATATACATTTTACCCTTTTGAGTCTATTTTGAAAGAAGTCGAAGAAGAGCCGATGGAGCCCTTGAGTCCTCCATCGCCACCCCCATGTGATCAACCTTCATCGGAAAGTGAGAGTTCAAATATTGGAAGACCACAAAAGACAAGATCGTTGAGAGAAATTTATGAGCTCAATCAAAATCCAAACTTCTTCTCCTTGTTTGCTGATACTGAGCCCATAAACTTTGAAGAAGCGTCAAAGAGTCAAAAGTGGAAGAAAGCCATGGATGATGAGATTAGTGCAATTAAGAAGAATGAGACTTGGGGACTTTCTTCTCTTCCGAAAGGGAAACAATCCATTGGAGTCAAATGGGTTTACAAGGCGAAGAAAAATTCAAAAGGAGAGATAGAACGATACAAAGTAAGGCTCGTAGTAAAAGGATACAAACAAAAGGCTGGAATTGACTATGATGAAGTTTTTGCCCCTATAGCTCGTTTGGAAACCATCCATTTTTTGATCTCGTTGGAAGCCCAAAAGAAGTGGAAAATTCATCAAATGGACGTGAAGTCGGCATTCTTGAATGGAGTACTTGAAGAAGAAGTTTACATAGATCAATCAGAAGGTCACTTGTTACCAGTCCATGAGGTAAAAGTGTTGAAGTTAAAGAAAGCGTTGTATGGTTTGAAGCAAGCACCAAGAGCTTGGTATAGCCGTATCGACCAAACTTTTATGGAGAAAGGATTTAAGAAATGCCCTCATGAACATGCCCTTTACGTAAAATTTGATGATAAAGGTAACATGTTGATTGTGTGGTTGTACGTCGATGACCTTATTTTTACAGGAAATAATGAGGAGTGGTTTGACGAATTCAAACAAGAGATGGCTAAAGAATACGAGATGACGGACATTGGTCTAATGGCATACTATCTTGGAATTGAGGTGCATCAAAAGAAAGATGGGATATTCATTTCCCAAGAAGGCTATGCAAAGGAATTTTAAAGAAATTCAAGATGGAGAAATGCGTGTCAACCAATATGCCAATTAATGTTGGGACCAAACTTTTGAAGGATATAAATGGAGATCGTGTCGACCAAACTTTGTTTAAAAGCTTGGTTGGAAGTTTGCGATATTTGACTTGCGCGAGGCCCGATATTCTATATGCAGTTGGTCTCATTAGTCGTTATATGGAGAATCCTACTAACTATCATCTCAAAGTGGCTAAACAAATACTTCAGTATGTCAAAGGTACGATCAATTTTGGTTTGTTTTATCCAGAAACTGGAGAAATGAAATTGTTCGGATATAGTGATAGCGACTGGGCCGGAGATCCCGATGATCGTGAGAGCACGAGTGGTTTTATATTTTATTTTGGAGGATGTGCATTCACATGGTCATCGAAGAAGCAGCCAATAGTTACTCTTTCGACATGTGAAGTTGAGTATGTTGCTGCAACATCAAGTGTTTGTCATGCTGTGTGGTTAAGGAGTTTGCTTAAAGAACTTAACCTTGGTGACGTGAAATCAACGGAAGTATTTGTTGATAACAAATCAGCGATTGCACTAGCAAAAAATCCTATTTTTCATGATCGTAGCAAACACATCGATACAAGGTTTCACTACATTAGAGAATGCATTGCTAAGAAAGATGTTCAAATTAAGTTCGTAAAATCCGAAGACCAAGTGGCGGATATTTTCACGAAGCCTCTCAAATGCGAGACTTTTGAAAAGTTGAGGCACAAACTTTGAATGCGAGAGAATCAAGCTTAAGGGGGGATGTTGAGAGTTGAAGAATATATATAAGCTAGATTCATGGTTAAATTAATGGATGTGACTTTTGATATAGTGTCCATTCATGAACATGTGTGTCCTTTCATATTTTGTGCCTTTAMATGATTAGTTGTGTCTTTTCATTTATGTAGTTTAGTCCTATAAATAGCCATGTAAATTTTCATTTGCAAGTATGAGTTTTGTATGAGTTGTGTTTAAGAGAGTTCATTATAATTGTGTGTTAATAAACAAGAGTGTTTATATAATTTTTCCGCTGCAATTTATTTTGATCCCACATTTTCCAACAATGTCCACTAGGGCTTATATATACATTTCATGATGTTAGATGCTGCCTTATCTTGTTTACATTGATTTGACATGAAAATAGAACGATCATATAATATTTCAAACAGTTTGCTTACATCTTATGTTTGAGAATTTTTAGTGTTTTTTTTGTAATATATAATTCTAAGTGCTGAATAGTCAAATGTATATTGCTTTGTAAGTACTTAATATTTAAGTTTACATATTTTATAGTGCTGTTGAAAATGGTTGCTCGGTGCTTTCTTATGATTTATGGAGTGCTTTATAAATTCAGGTCAGAATATTACAACTGTATTGTCACATACCTAAATCATAGAAAATAATATATATTGATTGTTTTTTTCCAAACCTGTTGTGCCACATTATCATGCACCATCGCTTTAAGTTACTAGAATTGCACCATTATATATGAAACTATTCCGTAACTATTTAATTGTGCCTATGATGTTATAAACAAGTTTTAATAGAGCTTATATATATATATATATATATATATATATATATATATAGGATTAGGATCATGTGAGAACCAAATCCCTGTGTGGGAACTTTAGGAACCGCTATATTACATTATATGTGATGTTAATTTAAATAATATAAATTGCTACTTATACAAATAATAATGAAGATTTATCCACAAATCCTAAGAAGCACCGAGTTAATCAAATCAGCCATGTTAAAGACATCAATGGCAAGATGTAGCTAGTAGTGTGGCCAATGAATACCCAACAAGCAATGAACAAGATAAAAAAACAATAGAACGACAGATTACTGAAGTTAATATCATGGTAAAACATTGCGCATCAATCCTTACAATAAAAAAGAATATATACAGAGAACATAATCCTTAAGTGGCGAGTTTGCAGTATGGAACCTATTGCAAAAATTACCCGATTGATGTGATTAACATACTAATAAAACAACATCATGATGATGAATAAACTATTTTAAGACTTGCAATTCTTGAACGAGGCCTGACCCTTGGGAAATACAAGCACAAACACATCAAATCAATTTGAGTCTCATTTTTTTGTCGCTTCTTAAGAAGGTATTTTATAAATTTTCATTTATTTACTCCTAGGTTCTTTATTTAGTTGTCTATATGTTCTTCTATAAACTTATTAAACTTATCATGCAAAACCAAAGTAAACCAAAAAAACACAGGCACTCTCACAAAATAAATAACAACTGGAAGAATACACCATCGCTATAGTCCCCACATAATAATTCCATGTTCATCTATGGAAAAAAATTATACATTTCAGTATTTAACACAAAAAACGTGAAAACTTGTACCCATCCAAAAAACGAACTTCACCTTTTAAACACAAGTCCTTACTGGCAATTAGTAAAGGGGTTATCTCACAACCAATAATACGATAGTGTATATGCCTCATATTTAAGAATATAATGATCATACATAATCAATTTAAATAAGTCATAACAAGAAAATCAAAACACACTAACAAATTGAGTTATTTAACAAAACAAAATGAAACACAACATAATAAAATATAAGAATGCATCTTGTTATTATATTTTAGAAAGATCTTCATTAGAATAAAAAGGGAAAGATTTCATAGTTGGTCCATTATGTTGGCCACTTTCCATAAAGGGTACGTGATATTTGTCAGTGTCAAATCACGTCTTCTAAGTTGGCAAATTCATTAAATAAGGTACATAAAAAGTCCGATCAGGCTTCTATGCTTACGTGGCATGACTGAATCATTTTTTACCATTTTTTATTTAAATTAAATTGAGAAATTAAACAAACTTACCCTAAATACCCTTTTGATTTTCTTTATTCTTTTTTATTTTTCCTAAAATTGATCTCCCAGCCTCCCCCCCCCCCCCCCCCCACTCCACCTCTCTCTCTCTCTCTCTCTCTGCGCCACTGCAGTTATGGATGTCCTTCGGAGGACCCCCAAGCCTTCATACACCAGAAAACCTCCGCCCACCTCTGTCGTCGACCACCAATCCTCCTCTCCTAAGGCCTCCGATGCTGTCCTGCTACCTCTACACCCCGCTCCACTCCTCACGCTCTCCGAGCTCATCAAAATCTTGTGCCTGATCGCCTCGTTCTTCTACCTCCTCGGATTCTTCGAAATCGGTATCGTCCAGTTGATCATCTCCGAATCAGAGAGAAACGACGAGCACCAGCGGTTCATCCTCCATGGGGACCAAAATAAGCACTGCTCTATGTCGCCGCCCTCGATGGTGATTTAAGTTTTACCAGTTTAGAAAATATGATGTTGAGGAATTTATTCTTGGTAATAATTCATATTTTGTTATTTGCCTTTCTTAGGTACAAAATTAATTAGGAACTCTAGATTGTGTTTCCTAGTTTATTTATAGGACTTTATTTTCCTATATTGTGTCTAGAGTTTAGTATGCTTATTTACCAAATTTAGAATTCTAGGATTGTCTATTTAAGATAAGGGATTACTAAGCTTGGCACACGACTTTTACGCACGGGATTTCTGAAGAAGACGGACGACGCAAGACGTACGGCAAGGAGAAGAACACGAAGACTACTTGGAGCCATTGTTCGATATTGACAAGCTATTTGAAGTTGCGTGACCAACGGAGAAGAGCTTGTTCAACCTAGGCGACAAGTATTTAGTATCATGTGTTTTGATACTTTAGTTTTCATATATTACTTAATATTTTTGTATTGATCGAAAAACAAGAAAGTAATATAGTTTTCGGGTTCGTACACCCAAGTTCACAAGTACTTTTACTTGTGAACTGAATTTGTTTCATCGTGTTCTTAAAATTTTATTTTCGCTGCATAAGTTTATTTTACTCTGGTTGATGTTGTTAGGCAGTGTTGCTTAACATTGTTAACAACATCATAAATTTGAGACTTATTTTTAAAATCATAGACCTTCAAATTTAACAATTGGCATCAGAGCGGGTTACTTAACCTTTTAAGTACTGATCCTTATTTCTAGGTGCTATGGACGCTCAAGGCAACCCAAGGCCTCTGATTCTCAATGGGGAGAACTATTCTCTCTGGAAATAGAGGATGCGGTGGCACTTAAAAAGCATTGATGAACGTGTATAGAAAATCGTCCTCCTTGGATGGGAAAAGCCACATTTTACTGATGGAGAAGGCGATACCTTTCCCCAAAAGGAAGTAGATTGGACTCCTGAGGAAGCAGCAGCTGCAAACTGGAATTCCAAATGTACCAATACATTGTGTAGCTATGTAGATGCAAGCTACTACCGAGTCATCAAGAATTACGAGTCAGCAAAGGATGCATGGGACGCACTCCAAAGTGTGTGTGAAGGAACTACGAGCGTGAAGAAATCAAGGTTGAGAATGTTGATGTCCACTCTCGAAGCGATGAGAATGGATGAGAAGGAGTCGATCATGGACTACACCATGAGATTGTTAGACGTCACAAACGAGTGCAGAGAACTTGGTGAGGCAATAACTAACTCTCGACTTGTAGGAAAACTGGTGAGGTCTATTTCGAAGAAATATAATATGAAGGTGGTTGCCATAGAAGAGTCTAAAGATGTTGATAACATTGAGTTCAACACCTTAGTTGGAAACCTTAAGCAGTATGAGATGGAACACCTTGTTTCCAACTCAAAAGAGAAGAATGTTGCCTTTTCCTCCGATACTAATCCAGACAACTACGAATATGATGAGGAGTTTGATTTCAATGGGATTCTGAAAAAGATGGAATCCACCACGCTTGAAGAAGACGAATTGTCATTTGATATCCAACGTTTCAATAGTTTCTTGAAGAAGAAGAATAGCCTTGGAGGCTCAAGCACGAAGACCAGGCCACAGGTGTCTACACCAAAATTTACTGGACGTGCTCTTCCCAGATCTCAGTCCACATCCTCAATTCCCAATGCATCCAACCCCACGAGACCTCTCAGTGAGGTGCAATGTCATGAATGTAAAGGTTAAGGACACTACAAGAATTAACGCCCTAACACTCTTAGGTTGAAAAGCATGGTTGCTACTGACTTCACTGAGGATATCAATGATTCTGGGTCAACTGAACCTGTTCCATCCTTGTTTACCCATGTTGTGTGGGACGACGACGTCCATGTTGATATCCTTCAACATCGTGTGCTTGAATGCTGAAACTACTGATTACCATAAGGAATACGAGCTGCTAAGTGTTGAACACCAGCGACTGTTTGTCAGCTGGGAAAAACAGGTACTCAAGGTCAAGGATCTCATGAAAGAAGTAGAAAAATTGACCAAAGAAAAGGATGATCATCTTGACGTAATTGTCTGTTTGGAAACATCTCTCACCAAGAAGGATGCTGAGTTAGAAAAGACGAAAACCGAGTTGACAAAGGTCCAAGGAACCATATCAAATCTGAACAAGGGCAAGTCAAAGCTTGATGAAATCTTAGAGATAAGCTTCCCAGAAACCTCGAAGCATGGAATTGGTTTCAAACCTAATCAACCAACGCAAGTTTCAAGTCAAGAACAGAAATCTTCCAAACGGCACAAAAAGTGAAGGAGACATTTTGTGTGCCATCATTGTGGTAAACCAGGGCACATTAGGCCTTTTTGCTTGAAGATCATAGGCGAGAGAAGACAATTTTAGAGAACTAATGCGGCTGCTAAATCCAATGTTGGTTTCCGTCATACCAACATCAATACCAACACCAGATTCAAACAAGTGTGGGTCAAGAAAAATAACGTCAAGTGTAATATGACCCATACCTCCCTGAAGTCCCAAGTCCCTAGAGCCTGGTATTTCGATAGTGGTTGCTCCAAGCATATGACTGGGTCAGATGAGCTTCTTTCCAACATTGTCAGATTTTGAGGTGGAAAGGTAAAGTATGGTGAAGGCGCAAATGGCCAAATTGTTGGTCAAGGAACTCTCCATGTTCCCGGTGTTGTAACCCTGGAAAATGTGTTTCTAGTAGAAGGACTTACTGCACATTTGATTAGCATAAGTCAACTATGCGACGGAGGCTTTAGTGTCAAATTCAACCGTGTGAAGTGTGAAGTCTATGAGGAGAATGGTCCATGTATCCTTATCGGACAGAGGACTTCAGATAATTGTTATCAAATCAACAGTGATGCTTTTTAAAAGTTATCTCAACTAAGTGATGCTGAGGTGTGGCATCATAAACTGGGGCATGTCAATTACAAGATGATGGACAGGTTGGCCAAAGAAGAAGCAGTGACTGGACTTCCAAAGCTAAACACCAAGATCATTCCTATTTGTGAGGCGTGCCAGAAAGGAAAGCAGGTCAGAGTACCACATCCAGTCCAGCAAAGTCTCACTACATCTTCTTGCTTTGAACTCCTTCATATGGATCTCATGGGTCCACTTGAGGTCGAGAGCCTTGGTGGTAAGAGGTATGTTTTAGTTATTGTCGACGATTTTTCTAGGTTCACTTGGGTAGAATTTCTAAAAGAAAAATCTGAAACTTTTGAGACTTTCAAAAAACTTGCAAAGAAGCTATGTGTAAGGTTCAATGTGAACATTGGTAGGATTAGAACTGATCACGGTAAAGAGTTTGAAAATGCATCTTTCTCTAAATACTGCTATTCGGAGGGCATAAGTCATGAGTTTTCTTCACCTATTACTCCACAACAAAATGGCATAGCCGAATGAAAAAATAGGACTCTTGCTGAAATGACTAGAACTAGGCTCATCAAATAGCATAGCAAAACATTTTTGGGCTGAAGCAATGAACACTGCATGCCATATTACAAATAGGGCTTATTTTAGACCAGGATCATGTGCTACTCCTTATGAGTTGTTGATGGGTAAAAAATCGAACTTGAGCTATTTTCATGTGTTTGGATATATTTGCTATGTGCTCAATGATAGAACTCATCTAGCTAAACTGGACTCAAAAAGTGACAAGTGCATTTTCATGGGTTATTCCCAAAATAGTCATGCATATAGGTTGTTTAATCTTAGAACTCGAAGCATGTTCGAGTCAGTTAATGTCAAGTTCGATGATCTAACGAGTGGAGTCAAACCTACTGAGGATAATGATCTGGTCTATGATCAAATTCCTCAAGAAAATATCACTCCTCCTTCATATGATAGTGCAGGTATTGAGAACAGAGATGCAGGTGCTGAACCCAGAGAGTTGAGAGATGTTGATACCAATGTTGATACTGGGATCTCAACATCAGAACCAACATCAAGCCAAGCCACCGCAGAATCAGATTCTGATTCAGAAGATGAAGATCCTGATCCCATTGATCTTCATCAGAGAGATATCCCATCCAGGATTCAGAAAAACCACCCTGTGGTCCAAATTATCGGTGATATAGACAAAAGGAGTACAAGACGGAGACAGATAAATTTCAAGGAGATGGTCAGGTATGTGTGTCTGTCTACAAATTGTTCTAAGATTCGTGAATCTTTGTACCTTTATAAAATAGATCCCAAGCGAGTGGAGGATGCGTTCAAGGATGAGTTCTGGATTCGGGCAATGCAAGAAGAGCTGGACCAGTTCGCCAAAAACAACGTTTGGGATTTAGTGCCAAAATTCCCACGTGACGGGAACAAAGTGAATATTCAAGAACAAGACTGATGAAGCAGGCAACATTGTGAGGAACAAAGCTCGACTGGTTGCACAAGGGTATACCTAAATTGAAGGAATCGATTTTGATGAAACATTTGCCCCTGTTGCCTGCATTGAGTCGGTAAGACTTTTGCTTTCTGTTGCTTGTTATATGAAGATTTCATTGCATCAAATAGACATTAAGAGTGATTTTTTAAATGGAGTCTTGAGTGAAGAAGTGTATGTTGAGCAGCCTAAAGGATTTGTGGATCCTCAAAAACCAAGTTTTGTTTTAAAACTGAAAAAGACTCTTTATGGTTTAAAACAAGCTGCAAGAGCTAGGTATGAAAGGCTAAGTCAACATTCTATTTATTTCAACTTTAGACGAGGGGAAGTTGATAAAAATTTGTTCCTTCTTAAATCCAATAAGCACATCTTAATCGTCCAAATTAATGTGGATGATATTATTTTTGGATCCACTAACGAGCAGATGGTCAAGGAATTTGTTACTCGAGTGTCTGATACATTCGAGATGAGCATGGAAGGTAACCTCTCATACTTCCTCGGTTTACAAATCAAATAGCTTGATGACGGTATTTTCCTTTCCCAGACTAAATATGCTAAGAACTTAGTTAAAAAGTTTGGCTTAGAAAGTGAAACTCACAAGAAAACGCCACTGGGCAAGGCTGTGAAGCTGTCGAGAGACAATGTTGGTAAGGGTGTTGATAACACCATGTATAGAAGTATGATAGGGAGTTTGTTGTATTTGACAGCAAGTAGATCAGATATTATGTATAGTGTGTGCTTGTGTGCTAGATATCAGTCTAATCCAAAAGAGTCACGCTTAAAAGCAGTTAAAATAATTATTAGGTACATTGCTGGTACAACTGAACTAGGTGTGTGGTATACAAAAGATACTGGTACTGAACTTGTAGGGTATATTGATTCGGACTGGGCCGGGGATGTGGTAGATAGAAAGAGTACTACTGGGGGATTTTTTTTTCTGGGTAACAATTTAGTCTCTTGGTACAGCAAGAAGCAAAATTATATTTCTCTTTCTACAGCTGAAGCCGAGTACATTGCAGCTGGAAGTGCGTGCACACAATTACTGTGGATGAACCAGATGATAGAGGACTACGGTTTGCACAGTAGTATCTTGACTGTGCTGTGTGACAATTCCAGTGCCATTGACATCTTGAAAAATTCAATCCAGCATTCTCGAATCAAACACATTGACATAAGGTACCACTTTATTCGAGACTTAGTTGAGAGGAAGGTTGTTAGCCTTGAGCATATTGGAATAGATAATTAGCTTGCTGACATCTTCACTAAGGTATTAGACTTCGAGACCTCCTCTCGCTTGAGAAGAGATCTCTGTATGTGCATTGTCTGAACCAATGTTGGTTTGTGATGTTGTGACACCCTATATCAACATTAGTCACAACATCTGTATACTTTTGCATGCATTTTTATCTTTCTTTTCATACATAATCCTAATGCATTGAGTTTGATTGAAAGTGCAATAAGGTCCTGTGTTGCAATAAAAGTGATGGCAAAAAGAACCAACCTCTTCAATTATGTGATTGTGGGATTTGCCCACAGAAACTGGTTTTCTCCCAGGTCCAAAAACAAGAGGTTTTTAACAGCAATTGCTGAAGATTAAAAATTTAAATCCCTTCAAGGATGAAGAAAATATGGATACAAAATGATCCAATCTTTAAATATCACCTTCTTGAGAGATCTTGACGTAGTCATTAACTTGGGTTAAGGGGTAAGTTTCCATTGACTTCACCTAAGGCAATGTTAGTTTATAATGTTATCAGTAATAAAAATCCACATTGGATCAAGTCACTGAAATCATAATATATTTTTGTATATTCTTTTAGGTCATGATTTTTATGCATCCTATAGGACATTCATACTTTGTGAAGATGCCATCTTGCTATGCGTACTGTTGCTTGTGTTCTTGTCTTTCGTGAAATCTCTTAATTTTGTTTTGAATCCAGCTAACTAAATGTTTCAGTGGAGTTGAAATCGGATGGCTGGACAAGTAATAACGAGGAAAATCTGGTGAGTGAAAATTAACATTGCACAAGATTGATATTACTGGGCTGATGGTTCTTTAAATCCAGCTTTGTATTTTCGGCCGATTTTGTAACTTTTTTTTTTAATAGAGTGCGAGATTTTATTAAAAAGTAGAAAAAGAGTTAATACAAATAAAGATCACGACGTCTGTTCCTTGACCAAAGGCATCTGTTCAGGCCTCATTAAAATCTCTCGAGGTAAACCCACCCTTGTGGGAAAAACCCTCGTAGAAGAAAGAGTACCCTCCCCACACCAATAGTAGAAGGAACAAAACAGAGCAATGAAGAACTCTAAGAGCCACATGTCGGCTAAAAATAAAAAATAGACTGCAACAAGTAGGTCGTGATCCAGAAAGCAGYAATACCAAGGTCCTCTGCCGTACCGAGATTAGACTGCCATCCGACGGGCTGATGTCAAGATCGTGATGAACGGTACACCGTTTTACCAAGAATATCATCGTTCACTAGATCCAAGAGAAACGTCGGGGGTGACGTGAACCAGTCGTAGCGACGAGAATCGGATTTGGAAAGCGCATCAGAAGCGCGATTGCCTTCTAGATAAACATGCGAAACCATGAACTCGATCGAGGTAGTGATAAAAAGAATCTGACGCCAACGAGCTAGGAAGCGCCATGGGACATCCAGGCTATGCTTCACAAAAAGCTCCACCACATAAGTCAAATCAGATTCCAGCCAAATTCGTCTCCAGCCTCTGTGATCAGCCTCCTCGACCGCAATAATCACGGCCTCCAACTCAGCCTCAAAGGCATAACCCTGGTCAAGCGGTCTAGAGAAGCCGCCTTTACAAATCCCCGACAAGTGCGGAAGATGCCTGCCGCAACGCAATCTCCAGGATAGCCCAAAGCACTGCCATCAGTATTCACCTTAATCCAACCAGGTGAGGGGGGCAACCATGACACAGGGGTAAGGGTCGGTGGGGGTTCGGGCCTACCACGCACGCCAAATTTGCGCAAACATAACAGGTCCGAAACAGTGTTTGCCATCGAGCCGTTATCCAGGGTGGAAGACTCTACTAAAAGTGAGCGGATGAGAATAAGTGCTTCTGTGGTGGAAGGGTGAACTCCATTGTGGACGAAATTGCACCTGAGATGCCAAATCGTCTATATCGTCGAGATGAAAGCCTCTTTCCAAAGGAAGAGTACCTGCACACTAAAACGACAGTCAATAGAAAAATAAAATAATGATCAAAACCACCTGAAAGGGGGAGCTGGATATCAAAAACATCCTCAATCCAGCCTCAGATATAACGCGCAAAACGACACTCCGTGAGGATATGATCAATCGTCTCAGAGCTCTCAAAGCAAAAGCAGTAAAAAGAAGGACTAATGAACCCCTGCCTGTGGATCACGTCGAAGACACCAAGCCGGTTAAAAATAGCCTTCCAAATAGTGATAGAATGCCGAACCGGAATATGAGCGGACCAAATCCAACTGCCCCAACGAACCTTGAGGAACTTCAGACGGAGATGATCATACGCAATCTTAGCAGAGATGTCCCCAGAAGGAGAAATGGACCAGACTCTCCTATCATCGGTGAAGGGAACAATAGGAAATCTGAGGATATCGATGATGATGTCAGTGAAGGTAACAAGGAAGCTCTCTGTGATGTGCCGGATCCCAGAAAAGAAGTAATCAGCGATAGTCTGTGAAAAGTGAGGCCTAAGAGTCTCAGGGATGGAGATACGGAAAGCGATGGAATAACCAAGCCAATTATCCCACCAGAAACTCACTCTGGAGTCGCTGCCCGGAATCCAACGGGAATTCCCCAAAATGCTAGAAACGTGACTCCTGATGCCACCCCAGATGGACGAGGAGACATGGTCAAGGGGGGAACCATTCGTCTTAAAAAACGCTCACGGAGAAGACGGAAGTTCATGGAGTCCTTATTGAGCAAATTATTAGCAAACTTGAAGAGGAACGAGGAATTGGCAGTGGAGATGGAATGGATGCCGAGACCACCTTCCTCACGAGGGGCACAACAATGGGCCTAGTTAACAGTACAACGATTACACTTAGAAATATCACCCGACCAGATGAAATCTCTAATAGCAGTCTCAAGCCTGCGAGTAAGCGAGGTCGGCCATTTAAGAATAAGCATGGAGTGAATAGTAGTGCTGGTAATGACCGAGTTAACAAGGCAAATATGACCAACAAGAGACAGAGAGGAACCTTTCCAAGTACCAAATTTGGCCAAAGTTTTATCAAGGATCGGACCGAGATGAGTAACACGAGGGCTACCACGAAACATAGGGACACCGAGATAAGAGGCTGGGAGGGAGCCCATAGAGAAATTGGAGATATGGCAGATGCGGCGAGTAACAGTAAGAGTAACCAAAGAGCCGAAATAGATCTTAGATTTCCCCGGACTGAGAATCTGTCCAGAGGAATACCCATAGCGACGGAAGATATCAAGAATGGCTCTAGCATTACGAGTCGAGGCCTGACTCATAACAAGGATGTCATCGGCATAGAGAAGGCACGTCGGGAAATACAACGAATGACCATCCTGGAAAAGAGATATCGTACCCTGATTGGCAGCGAAACAGAGTGCACAAGCGAGGGCGTCTTCCGCAATTCAAAAAAGAAGAGGGGAGAGGGGGTCCCCCTGGCGAACACCCTTGGAACAGATAAAATAGCCAGCGGGGCTACCATTAAGAAGCATAGAAATGTGAGCGGACTGAAGAATGGACTCAACCCATCCAATGAAGATAGTCGGGAAACCAAAACGGTGAAAGACCGAAATTAGAAAGCCCCAATCCAAGGTATCAAAGGCTTTATGGATGTCAATCTTCATGATCACATTCTTACCGAAGGCACGGGAAGAGAGGCAATTAAAGGCCTCAGAAGCAACATCGATACAATCGTGAATCTGCTTGCACGGAATAAACCCAAACTGGGAGTCCGAAATCATCTTACCAACGACTACGCCAAGACGGGTAGCCATGATCTTAGTGATGACTTTGAAAGAGAAGTTGCTAAGTGCGATAGGACGAAAACCCTCCACACGCATCGCACCTTTAACCTTCGGGATAAGAATCATAAAACTGGAGTTGAAGCCAGTGGGGAGGGAGGACGAAACGAAGAAGTGACGGACTGCCAAACAAATGTCATGTCCGACAATGTCCCAGCACTTCTGTAAGAACTGACCATTAAAGCCATCCGGACCAGGGGCACTATTAGGGGCGAGGGAGAAAACAGCCTCACGAATCTCATCATTGTTCGGAGTAGTAGAAAGAAAATCTTGGGAATGAGTGTCAACAGCAGGGTGCAGAAACTCATTAATCCAAGTAGGGTCCTGGAGAGGTTGACCGACAGAGAAGAGATCAGAGAAGAAAGAAATGATCTTCCCTTGAATCGCATCAGGGGAGTGGCTGATCACCCCATCAATCATGAGAGAACTGATGGTGGACTTCGAAACCCGAGCCTTGATACTCTGAGGGAAAAAGACCGAGTTACGATCCCCATCCGTGAGCCACTCAGCTCGGATCTTCTGTCGAAGAATACTAGCCTAAGTGTCGAGCAGAGAGGAGGACTGGACCTGAAGGGCAATCTCAGCTTCCATGTTAGCTTCGGAAAACCTCGTGTCTAGACAACGAGACTGTAAGTCCATAAGGTCGGCAAGAGAAGAATCAACCTGACGATGAACATTACCAACCGTCTAAGCGTTCCATTCCCGGAGAACACCGCGAAGGTAACGCAGTTTAGCGATGAGGGAAATAATAGGGTTATTATTCTGGTGAGGGAGAACCCAGGCAGTGGTGACAAGGGAGCAAAAATCAGGCTGTGAAGTCCAAAAGTTCTGGAAACAAAAAATCCGAGGACCCGTAGTGGTAAGGATATCCCTAGAATAATCTAAGAGAATGGGGTGATGATCAGAATGATTACGGGGCAGGAGAGTGCCAGAAATACGTCCGCACACAAGGGACAAGTCAGCAGAATGAATCACGCGATCCAGACAAGCAGAACGAACCTCCGAGTGAAAACGGCTAACCCTTGTGAAGAAACCTCCGGCGGTGGAGACTTGTAAGAAATCACCAGCATCTAAGAAAATGCGAAAGTCCGAGCAGGAAGAAGCATCGGGGGGATTGCCCCCGCGTCACTCGTGGGCACCAAGAACCGCGTTGAAGTCTCTGATGATCAGAAAGTGGGGAAGGGAATGGCTCAAGATATCCCTCCAGAGAGGGCGACGCTCCAAATAAGAGCTGTGGGCATGCACGAGGCGAGGTGGAAATCAAGGTCACCGAAGATTGCCCGAAGGAGGGTGACCTAATACGAGGAGAAGAGGATAGAAGTAGAGGTGACAGTGGAACTCGTGAAAATCCAGATGTCAGGGATCCCGTTGCTGCGGAAATTCTCAGCAACAAGGGTAAGGCCAAGGGATTGCCAGAAGGAGGCCCAAATACTATTGAAGGAAACCATGGGTTCTGCAATAGCAAGAAAATCAGGACGGTGAACCCGACAAAAATTCTTAAGGACTAAGCGAGAGGCCGAGTTACCGATCCCTCGAATATTCCAGAAGAGGCAATGCATTAATCAGGCGAGGAGGTGGAGGGGTGGCGAGTCTTCCTGTCCAATTGTTCTAAATGAGAGAGCTCATTATCTAGGGATGCCAAACTAGCATCATAGTCGTCAAAATCTGACCACCAGAGAGTGGCAGCCGTGGACATTAATTGACACAGAACAGACGAACCCGACTCGATGATCCTGAAATCATGAGAGGGGTTTCTCTCTTTGACTTTATCCTTAACACTTTTCAAAAGTGATTTGGACACTGTATTATGATCGTACAAAGTAAGTTTACAATCATTAGAAGCCCCGGGGGTAGGAGTGGATGAGAGGTTATCTCCAAGGGTAGAGACAGGACGAGCTTGTGTAGCCGGGGTACCATGAACAGCTCCTCTGGAAAGGGTGCTGCCGACGATGGGAGGAATCAGGGTCAAAGGGAAGGAGAAGGTGGGGCCCTTGGCATCTAAAATGGAAGGGGGAGCAAGAATAGCCGCAATCGTAGGTGCAGAAGAAGAAGGATCGGGGACCAAAAGGGAAGGAATAGGGGGTGGGGGACTCCGGGCTAAGATCCGACTGTAATGCGTTAAAAGCATTGGAAGTCGGCAAGGCAGAAGAAGTAGTGGGGACGGGAACCAGACGGTGTTCCAAACATGTGCGGGCCTTCTGATCCCGTGATTTAGAGCGCCGCCGGGAACGTCTAGTATGAACCGTCTGCCAATCATCGCCATCCACCTTTGGGGCGGCGTGAGATTTACGAGCAGGACAAGACCCGACAAGGTGCCCCACCGAAAGAAATGTAACCGCAATACCCCTCACGTTCAATCATGACCGTTTCATGCCGGGTATGATCAAGATTTAACTCAACCAGCACACGAACAAAGTGGCCGACAGAGCCATTAAGGGAACGCTCATCGATTCGCAAAGGCGTACCAACTACCCTAGCGATATTAAGAATAAAAGAACGTTCCCAGTATTTAATAGGCAATTCATAGATGCGGATCCAAACTTGAGAAGAAGCCGAATCCATCTTATAGGGGTTGAAATACGGGGTCCATGGTAAGAGCCTAAGAGTAGTTGAGCCAAGCTTCCAGGCTGTTTTGGAAAACGCACGGTTTCGGTCCTCAGTAAGAGCGAAAGAATACTAAAAAAAACCTTGCCAAGCGGAGCGAAATTCCAGTCGCCGGTGATATTCCATGCAGAAGACAACGACTCCTTGATTGAAGCTATCGTGAGAGGTTTCGCTCCCTTCGGTTGGAGAAGACGGCCGATGAGAGAGCTGCGTAAGCGCGAGACACGAGATTGATAAAGGGTCTCGTCAATCGTAATCGAGAAATAATCTCCCTTTTTGACTGGAGGAGCCCCGAGAGAGTGGACCACCAAAGAAGGATGCTGGGGGTCCAGAAGGGTGGGCCGAAAATTGTTTGGCCGCTGGGTTGTGGGCCATAGAATGGTGGGCCATGGGACCCTTCAAGTGGGCCAAAGGAACCAAAGGAGGGAGGGCCGCTGGGCCCCTGCTGCCAAGAGAAGGGAACAGCATATGTGTTGTTTGAAAATTGCCCATTTCCTTATGGGCTGTTGGAAATGGGCCATGATCCATCGCAAGGGAAGAAAGAGGGTTGGCAGCTGGGCCCGGATTGTTAAGGCCTTCAAGGCTGGAATGGAAAAATGGCCTGGGAACAAAAGGGACATCCTGGTGGATGTGGGCCTCCTGTTGTGAAGCATTGTGGACCAGAATATTGGTAAGTGGGCATAAACCCAATGAAGTAGAAGGTTTCCATGTAGAATTAAAACCATTATTGACCAGTCGTAACCTATCCAAATTAGCGTCCGAAAAATTAGCCGCAGCAATATCCGCAAACGTAACAGTAGAATCTTGCCGTCCAGGAAACTGCGGATTCGAAGGGATAGTAGAGAGAGAAGAGCCCAGCGGGAGCGTGGGAAAATTCGTCGGCAACCATGGCGACTGAGTCACAGTGGTCAAAATCGATGGCAAAAGATGCGTAGAAGACATCAGTGTCCCCCTGGCCGCCGGCAAGGAACCAAACGAGAAGGGGGCAGTGAAAAGGGCGGGAGAAGCGGGAGAAGGGTTATTCAGAGAAGCAACCTTCATCGGAAAAAAAGGCGTGAACTGGGCAGGAGGAACGTGACACTGAGAAACCTCGGTAGAGAAAGATTTCGGTGGAAGACAAGCTACGCCGGAAGCGGAGAAAGTCAAATTCACCGTCGGTCGGGGCGGCGGAAGAATCGACGGCGGGGCAGCAGAGTGCAAGGGGGAGAACGCCATGACAGGGTGTTTTTGCTGCGAACCAAACTGTGGCGGGGTAGCAGAGGGCAAGGGGGAGAACGCCATGACAGGGTGTTGTTGTTGCGAACCAAACTGTGTCTTGTCAATGAAAGAGGGTGTTGTAAGTAGGCCATCTCCTCCGACAGCAAGTAAGGCCGGGCATGGCAGCGGACGGAGCGGCTGCTGTGGAAGTTTCTGAAAGGAAAACGCCATGGAAGGTGGCATCGGCTGCTGTTGCAATTGAAACGACGACGGGGCAGCGCATGAAGGCTCCATGGAGGGCTGCAAAGGCATGACCATGTACGGTCGGTGACGTGAAGACGTGATTCCGGCGGGTAGTCGACTCGGTCCAAAAAAATGAGGAGAGAGAACAGAGAACTTTTTACGTCTTTTCATTTTGATTTTTACGTGAAGACCATCGGCCGATTTTTTAACTTGTGGTGTGCAATTTTTTTTTTTAAAAAAAGGGGAGATAATGGTGTAGTGGGTTTGATCACGTTGCCTACATTAAGGGGGAGTAGTGTTTTTAAAGAAAATAAAATCGGAATTGGGGTCTAAAATCCGCTTCTGGGTAAAATTAGGGATTTTCCTTTTATTTTTCCTTTCTTCTCTCTATTTAGCAACGGTCCTTTTTTTGAAAGTATAACTACCTGTTCTGATTTTACCGTTTGATCACCTTCCCAATTACCACTCTGCAAACTAAACTCTCCAGTTCTCTTAATTCTCTCCAATTATTTCTATTTTTTTGGTGCTCTTGCGTTTCTGAGAATTTGCAGGTCGTCGAACTCGTCGCCGCCCTCATCTGTTCCAGAGTTGCCGGCAGAGGTTCGTCGCTCCGGCGAACAGGTTCCTGTGCCCTATCCAAAGGTTGGTGGGCTGGACATACGCGAAGAAAGAGGTGGTGGTTTCTCTTCAAACCCACCACCGGTATCAACATCGCCACCACCCTCGCCGGCGCACGATTCCCATGCTGCTGTTCCAGTTTCGTCACCGATTGACGCCGTGCCTGAAGCCCAGGTATTCCTTGGTCAGCCAGGGAATGAAATTGATGTTGATAATCCCCCAGATTTAGCTTTTGTTGCTGAGGCATTTGGAAGAGTTGGGAACCCTACCCTGAAACAGTCCCGACGCCTACGCAATATTCCTCTCGGAGTTGTGCCGCCTGCCGTACCAAAGAGCAAAGCTGGACCCCGCCGCAATATGCTAATTAAGCACATGAATCTCGTAGAGGACGTCATGGTAATGTCTGATCCTGACGATGATGATTACGTCCCTGCTCCGACGGAAGGAACGGTGCCTCTGTTGCCTTCGGCTCCTAGTCCATCGGCGAAGAAGACACCTCGCCGGAAACAGCTTGTGAGGAAGGCCGACAGAAGATCTGGCCCTGCAAAAGTCAAAGTATCTCCTGGCTCTACTGCAACAGAGTATTCATCCCCTCCCTACACTGTTTTGGATTTTATCACCGGGGAGGTCACTAGCTCTTCAAAACCGCCTACCGATGTTCCTCCTCCGTCTCCAGTTCATAGAGATCAACCTGAGCTTGATTCTGATTTGTTTGAGTACTCCCCCGATTCCTCGTTTGATGTGCCTCTTCGAGATATTCTTAATGCTTGCAAAAATGACAAGAAGAAAAATAAAGTTGCTGAGGAGGTCAATGTTTCTCCCCATGCTGGTTCCTCTATACCAACATCACATCATTCACCGTCTGTTTCGTCCTCCAGCGCTGCCTCTGTTCCGATTGCTTCTCGTGCTCCCACGCCGACTTCTTCCGACGCTTGTGCTCACTCCCAGTCCTCCTCGGGTACTCCTTCCCAGACTCCTGAGCTTAAGGATATTGTGCCTTTTTCGGAAGAGTTTTTGACTGATGAAGCTGCCGAGTTGTTTGCCACTTACCAGACCCACCACATGATTGCCGAGCGTCGAGTCCCGGTTGAGCTATTTGAGAAACACAGTCTGATTGCCTATCTTCAACACAAAGGTATGTATTCCACCGTTTCCACGACCATGCCTTTTGTACGGGATGTCGTTGTCGAGTTTTATGCCAATCTTCTGCCCTCTGTGGTTGATTTGGATTCTGTCAACTATGGCAAAGTATATGTACGTGGAAAGGTGTTTTCTTTCACTCCTGCTTTAATTGATGAGTTGTTTGGCACTGAGCCATACCGGGGTGACTCGACGGTTGATGATATGAATGAGGTAGTTTTGTTTTTATCTGGTGGTCTGGTTAATGCGTGGTTTGAACAGCTACATAGTACTCGCCTTTCATCTCTTTACTCTATTCTGCATAAGCTTGTTATTTGTAATTGGGTTCCCTCCAAGAACACCACATGTGTTACACGGCCTCAGGCCCAGTTCTTATATAGGCTTGGGAGAGGAATCAAATTGAGTTTTGGCCAGCATGTTTTTGATATTATTGCTAAGTTTTCCACCATGAAGTCCGCGGCCTCGTTGTGTTTTCCTTCTTTGATTTATGGTTTGCTGGAGAACCAAGGTTTGACACTTCATTCCGATGATGTACGAACGGGTGAAGCGGATTGGTTTTCTATAAGAGGCCAGCATATTGCAGGTGCTAGATTTATTGATCTGCCGTGGCAAGCCCCTTTTCGGGCTAATGTTGCTAGTGATGTTGGGAGAGACGATCCCAACATGGTCCGCATTTCTGCGCAAGTCCTTCGTGCACATGTGGCTTCCATTGATTTGAAGATGACTCAGCTGAAGGCTCTTCGTAGCTCTCTCTTGAAGGCCCTTTCACTTTCTGGTCAAAAAGGGGGAGAAGATGTTGACGTGGATAATGAAGTTGTTGATGAAGATGTTGTTGGAGATGATGTTGGTGGAGAAGATGTTGTTGCTGCCGAAGCCTTGGCCAGTCTTGCTCAAAAAAAGTGAAAGAAGCGGATTCGCTCTTGCAATAAGGCTTTGAGGAAAATGAAGAGAATGCAGAAGAAGAAGAAGAAGGATAGGGGCGAAGGAACTTCGACACCCCCTCGTCGTTCGAAGAGGGTTCAAAGTCAATAAGTTCCTTTATTCTGATTTGTTTTGTTAAGTGATATTTTGAACAATGTTGGTTTGTAATGTTGGTTTGAATTTTTAACAACATTGGGTGTTTTTTTTAGGGGGAGTTAGTATTTTTATGTTTTTGCGTCGTAGTGTTTTGTCCAGAAAGACAAAAGGGGGAGATTGTTGAGGAATTTATTCTTGGCAATAATTCCTATTTTGTTATTTGCCTTTCTTAGGTACAAAATTAATTAGGAACTCTAGATTGTGTTTCCTAGTTTATTTATAGGACTTTATTTTCCTAGATTGTGTCTAGATTTTAGTATGCTTATTTACCAAGTTTAGAATTCTAGGATTGTCTATTTAAGACAAGGGATTACTAAGCTTGGCACACGACTTTTACGCACGGGATTTCTGAAGAAGATGGACGTCGTAAGACGCAAGACGTACGGCAAGGAGAAGAACACGAAGACTACTTGGAGCCATTGTTCGATATTGACAAGCTATTTGAAGTTGCGTGACCAACGGAGAAGAGCTTGTTCAACCTAGGCGACAAGTATTTAGTATCATGTGTTTTGATACTTTAGTTTTCATATATTACTTAATATTTTTGTATTGATCGAAAAATAAGAAAGTAATATAGTTTTCGAGTTTGTACACCCAAGTTCACAAGTACTTTTACGTGTGAACTGAATTTGTTTCATCGTGTTCTTAAAATTTTATTTCCGCTGCATAAATTTATTTTACCCTGGTTGATGTTGCTAGGCAGTGTTTAACATTGTTAACATCATAAATCTGAGACTTATTTTTAAAACCATAGACCTTCAAATTTAACATATGATTTTTAAACAATTTCTTTTGTTTCTTGTTTAGGGAGAAAATGCAACGATTTCGGGCTTAAACGGATTGATATCATTTACATGGGTTTGAAATTAGGGATTGCCGATTTCGGGAAATTGGAATCGCACGGATCCAGAGTGTCGAAAAGATATATGCGGAAAATGGAGAAATTAGTCTCGACGATGTCGTGTCTGCAAGCCGCGTTGGAGGCCTTGATGGAGATGGAGATTTCCGAGAGGCGATTGAAATAGTTGACCAACAGACAATTTGAGATGATGAAGATAAATCTCAACGATTTCAATGAAAAGCTTGAAAATAAAGGAAAAAACTAACTGGGAAGGGAAAAATTAACTTTTTTCCTCTATTTAATATTTAAAAGTAAATAAAAAATGATAAGAAATTAAATAATCAAGCCATGTCAGCATTTGGGCATGAACGTGATAAAAATGGACCTTATTTAATGAATTTGCCAACTTAAAATATGTAATTTGTTGCTGGCCAACATCACATACCTTTTGTGGAAAGTGACCAACATAATGGACCAAAAATAAAATTATTCCTGATAAAAAGCATCAACACTGCTGTAAATACTAAGAAAATGGATATCATTAAGCAAACCAAATGCAAAGAAATTACTCTGCCGAAGAATTATTTTGTGCATTCCCACAACCCCATCATCAGGAATCGTGTGCTTCTCGCCCTCCTTATTATAATATACATGTTTAAGCTTAATAATACCTTCAAGAAATCATTTATCACGAACCTAAACGAACATTAAAACCACACTTAGCTGCGCAAATCTTATAAAATTGAATGCCTTCATTTAGCGTCTTATACTCTTCAGCCTCAAACAACTTAACACTTGGCTTGCATAATGGGATAAAATACTTTGGCAGTCCCAGTGATATAATAACATGCACTTCATTGCTAACGCCACATTCATTATAGCCTACAGTGGCAAAAAGAAAAAAGAATATAAAAGTAAACAACATAAAATTAGTGTTTTTATATAATCCACAATGCTAATAAATAATAACTCGATAATTACCTTTCATTACGCCTAAGTCTTGATGCAGCCATCACGCATAAAAACACAGGAACATAAACCAAAAATAAACACCAAACCTAAAGAGAAACTTATTGACACTGAAATCAAAACCCGAAGCATACCTACAATGAGCACCACTAGTTCTAACCTCACACACATGAAAGAAAGAAATTATACACAGATCGAATCAGAACTTTAAAGCGATGAAAACTATAACCAATATGATAAGTCCAAAAAGTTGGGTTACCAAATATATGGGGCACTAACCTCAAAATAAAGATTAGCGACCTGAAATAGATCCCGAATTCGTCACAGCGACCTGCCAAGCTTCCGAATATCCTCCTGGCGACCTAGCTGGTCCTGCAAAACAACGCCTCGAACGGGTCGGATTTCGAGCCAGTTAAGGCCCTCCGATGCTTAAGTCAAAAGCAAGTTCAAAATACCCAATACTTCTACTGGAATCAGACAAGATGCGGTTATGATACGATAATAATAATGAGAGATATACACCTCCTTTTATAGAGACGAGAAGTATTCCCCAAGTCAAGGGTTTCCTTCTCCCATTATAATTCTATAAATACTACAAATCTACAACCGACTTTGAATTAGGATTCCTCCTGTATATTAAGTTCCCATACATAACAAATCTCTTACCATAATAGGCCTGGGCCTGTTATTCCTTCCAAATAATCCGCCAAGACACCATAAATTACTCATATTAAGCCCACATGCTTAATATCCACAAAGCCCATAACCGAGCTCAGACACCGCACAAAACATAAGAGGTCGCGACCCTATATAAGAACTCATCCTCATACTACAGGTCGCTACTCTATAAAACCAGCTCGCCCACTTCTTTAAAGAAATCATCCAGCTCGCTCACCTCCCAGAGGAACACCCTCTCTAGAAAATGAGGTCGCCTTTCACAAATACTCACACATATCAAGTAATATCACGTGTGGACATTTTGGTTCGTATCAGCTAGTCCCCCATGTTCTAGCTGATTGAGTTATGAAATCAGGTAGGACATGTAAAATAGAATCAAACGAGCACAACCAATAAAAATAGCAATAAAACATAAACACATAAATAAATCACTATTCCACCTTACCATATTTCAGGATCACACAACTCGACAAACCGAGTTATAATACCAATTATCCCATTATAAAATACTAAATATACCTGCGACCTCCAAAATATCAGCTCGCCGAGCTCACTCATTATTATAAGATGATCATCTTCTAATGAGAGTAGCATCTTCTAATCTCAATTCTCAAAACTCATCTCTCTTGCCCGATTCCAACCCTAGTGAGAACCCTTACATCCTTTAGAGGAGACGCAATCAGCCCCCCTCTCTTACGTCCAGCCCTCGCGACGAAATAGAGGATGACGCCCTCCCCAAAACTCCCGCTTCCCTCCCCTTAGCCCTCACAAACATTCCAGAGGGCATTCCATTACTCAAACCAAGTGTTCCAACCCCCTGCGAACATTTTCTGGAAAATCCTGTGACTCTAGCTCGTTCTGTATATGCTTTCGACCTACCCCCCTTATCCTACTCGACCAAACCAGTCAAAGATAACTATTGGCTACTTCCTGAGCCAGAAGTATTGGAGTTTTTTCAACGAACAATCAACCTACCCGAGACGGCTCAGATGGTCCCACCCGACGCACTCCATTTGGACCCCCTGTGACTATCCCCCCAACACAAAACATTATTCGACTAGCTGCTCAGGGCGGGACTTAGATTTCCTCCTCATAAATTTTACATTGAAACCTCTTTTTTTTACAAAGTTCCCCTTTTACAATTAACCCCCAACTCCATGAAATACCTAGCGGGCTATATTATATTGTGTAAATATTATAACACTCAGCCCGACCCCGGTTTTTTTCATTTTTGCTTTCAAATAAAATATCAGAGCCATTCTTTTTACCTTGCTTCTCGCACGGGCAAAGCCCGCTTCTTAGTGAATCCATTTAATAAAGTTCCTGAATTGAAAAGGAATTTCTTCTTTGTACATAATACTGAAGAATGGACTTCCATAACCTAGCTACTAGACCATACCCCTAAACAGTCCACTCCTCCCAACCCTAAACACTTCCCCATTCTGTACAAGAAATATTTTGACCATCTCGCGGAGTGGAGCAAACACCCATTTGACGTGGTTCTGCTCACCAGCCGGTCAAAAGTCTTCAGATATGTGGGCATTGATTCTCGCCCCCTTGACCCGGACCTCGCCTTAACCCGATCAGAGTTTGGTAGGTCCTCTGCATTACAAATGCTATACTAATATCCGAACAATATTTCATACTAATATTTCACTATTGTTCACAGATGCCTTTTGTGAAGCTTACGTTTCCTCAAGCTCGGTAGAAATCATGGCACAGACTGAGCCACAGCCCGAGATCACGTCAGCACCCCCACCTTCAATCCCCACAGTGGACGAGATCTTAAACGAAGCATTCAGAGCAGAAATGGACCCGGAAGTCGAAGACGAGCTCGAAGAGAGCCAACTAGTTAAAAAGACTTCAAAGGGGAAACGACCCATCCGAACTTCTGCCAAGAGACCCAACTCACCCACTCCAAAGCGAAGGCGACTTCGCAAGACCTTTGGTGGCGCGACATCAAGCTAGCTGAATTTGGAAAAAGATTTAGCAAATTGCAAGGATACAGCCGCCAATAGAACACTTCTTCAACAACGCGCCCAGACTCAGGTATATTCTCCATCACATTCTGACCCTCAAATCACTTAATAATACGTAAATATTAATCCTGCATCTCTTTATTTGTGTTTGTTATAAACAGTTGAACACCCTATTCTCCACAGTGGTCGTCCAGCTCGCAGCCCGCGCCGAAGATAACGAATTACAGAAAACCTGTGAAGAGCTAACTGCGCAAGCCGAACAGAAAACAAAACAACTCTCTCTCAGGCAGGGCGAACTGGACCAAGCCTGCAAACAACTGAGTGCAAGCGAGGAGGAGAACGGCCTTCTGAAAAGTCAAGTGGCCAGTCTAACGGATGAGACAACTCGCATGGCCAACGAGCTTCGAGAACAGGTTAAAAAGCTTATGGAGGTTGTGCGGACTAAAGAGGAACAAATCCAGGCAGCTCGTGAGCAGGGCATCACTGAGGGTCGCCAAACCTTCCTAGTGAGCTAGGTGTGCCAAAAATTTGTAAGTTCGTACCGGGAGGAGATAATCAAGGCCTTCAGAAAATCGACATTATACCTTGGCAAGATGATCGTGGGGAGCAGAGAATGGGTCCGCAAAGTTGTATGAATAATCAAGGAACAGCTCGCAGCCATGAAAGTCACCTACGACCCGGACGTGAAGGCTATTGTCGACTAGATGACCCCCTTCAGCACCTGGAAAGGCGATATGAAGCAACCCATAAATGCCAGATGGTGGTTATCATGCCAAGGTCGAGCCATCCTATCTGCCAAACTCTCATCCGAGCTAGATGCGCCACCTGAAGATATGTTTCCTTCTGCCAAACCAAGCACACAAAATCCTCCATCTGCAACTTCTGAAAAAATTGCTGATAAAATTGTTTGAAATACCTGTACAATTAATCTTTTATTCCCGCAAACACTTATTTTTATTTATTATTTCCACAACTCGCTATTTCAAAATACTTTCCATCCTGCACTGTAAAACATATGTAAAAAGCATATACTATACTTGCAATGAAACTCATAAGCTAATAAATACCACAACCAATCACATATCATCATAAGGTCGTGGGACCTAAAAACACTCAATCCACACCTTATAAACAATCCAATCAACTGACATACAAAACATATTAGTTTACATAAAACAATCACCCAGTAAACAACAAAGAGCTGAAGAAAAATACAAGTAAAAATATTCATAACCATGAAACCATAGAAAACCATCAATATAGCTCGTCAAAACTTCATTTATTACCAATTGACCAAAGTTTCTCAACATAAACCTCATACGGGAGAAGTGCCCTCCGGTTCAGAGTTACCTTCTCCCGCTAACACAACTTTCCTTATTACGACCTCAAACCTCTTCTCATCCCTAACTAATTATCACAACTACTAACTTTGTATAGGAGAGGTGCCCCCCGAACAAGGGTTACCCTCTCCTTACATCACCGAACTCATAAAAGCGTCAGCCCACCATCCACAAAAACATTCATTAAGGGAGAGGTGCCCTCCGAA
>BMAC01001384.1:173888-201391 GCA_014905375.1 Phtheirospermum japonicum
TGAAAAAAAAAAAAAAAAAAAAAAAAAAAGCCCCGGGGTCGGGACGCTTCTCCCAAGAGCGTCCCGGGGCAAAAGTGAAAAAAAAAAAAAACGGCCTTATAACCCCCAAACCCTACCCCTCACAACCCACACTCACACACACACTTCACACAGCAGCAGCGGGCGGAAGAAGGAAGGGAGGGGGCAGTGAGGTATGTTTTCTTTTTTTTTTTTTTTTGTTTAATTTAATATATTAGTTAATTAGATGTTAGTTTTAGTATTTAGGTGTTATATTGTTATTGTTGTTGTGTTTATTGTTATTTTTAATTTGAATAAATTAGTTGTAGATTGTTAATTTGGGAGAATTTGTTGTTAGTTGTTAATTTGATTAAATTGGTTGTTAATTTGAATAAATTAGTTATTTTCTACCTTGAATTGTGAATTGTGAATTGTTAATTGTTAATTATTTTATGTAAATTGTAATTATTTGTTAGTTTTAGTATTTATCTATTATATTGTTATTGGTATTGTTATAGTTATTTTTACTTAAACCTAGATTGCAATTAGATTTATTTTGAGTTTGTATTATATTAAATTTTGATGTTTTAATTTTATTTTTTTTTGAATTGTTCATGTAAATTGATTGTGGAAATTCTTGACCCCTAACTTATTACCTTCTATTTAATTGTTTGTGAATATTTAGAAAATTTTAGCTATGGAAATTCTTGACCCTAACTTATTTTTTAGTACGAAAATGCATTAGGTTTGTTTGTGAATTTTTTTGTTAATTGTTAATATTATTTTGTTATTTGTTCTTGTAAATTGATTATGGAAAATATTGACCTTTAATTGTTACTTTCTATTAGATTGCTTGTGAAAAAACAATGAATTATGGAAATGTGTGATTTTATTAATTTTGTGAGAAATTATTTAATTCTTTGAGAAATTATTTAATTTTGCGAGAAATTATTTAATTATGTGAAAAATTGAATTTATTTATATTTTTAGAAGTAAGCGCACATAGGCGAATATGTCTTCTGGAAATGAATACGACGTGTATGCATCGATTTTACGAGACGAGAGTGGATATGCAAATGTAGAGTCCACCGAGCATCATCCCCCACCGGTGATTTCGGACTACCCCGCCGATTGTTTCGGACCAGATGAAGGAAGCGATTCTGAAAATGGTTTAGACGAACTAGATGATGATGGTCATGAAACTGACGTATTTTGGGCATTCCGCCCATGTATCGAGGCTTTTAAACATTATCGCAAGGTGATCAGCGTTGATGGAACCTTCTTGGTTGGAAAGTACAAGCACACGTTGATGATGGCAGTTACAGTTGACGCCAACCAACAAGTCGTGCCTCTAGCGTACGCAATTGTTGATTCGGAGAGTTACAGCTCGTGGCATTGGTTCMTTCACATGGTTGCAAAATATATTGTTCGAGACATAGAAGGGGTATGTCTTATATCTGACCGGAATGCCGGACTACTCAGTGCACTAGAACAAGTTCCGGCATTCTCTTCTAACGTTTTTTGTTTGCGACATGTCTCTTCTAACTTCAACACGCATGCCAAATCGGTGARATTGAAGGATATRTGTTTCAAAGCTGGAGCAGAACCGAGGGTTGCAGTCTTTCACAGAATAATGGAGCAGATCAAGGCGCTTGATGCGAATGCATTTGCGTACTTGGATGGCATTGATAAGAGTAAGTGGACATTGTCCCACGACGGCGGCAAACGGTGTGGCATCCTCACGACCAACATGTCCGAGTGCATCAATGGAGTTATGAAGCGTGCTAGACGACTCCCAATAACCACCATCGTTCGAATCACATTTCTTCGAAGTGTTCAAAATTTCTACGAGCGTTTGAAAGATGCGACGAGATTACATAACATGCAGCAATTTTGGCCTGATAAGATATACAACCTATTCAGAGAAAGACAGCAATTGGGGTCATCTTATGGTATCAGGGGCTTTAATTGGGCGACAGAGAAGGGCCGAAGTCTCTGTGAAGGTGCACGRAGCAGCTCGTGATCGAATCTTTCGAGTTTCCTTGTCGAGAATAGAGTGCTCATGTGGTCGATGGGTGGCCAGCGGTATTCCGTGCTCCCATGCAATAAAGGCGTGTACCGAATTTAGAGCGGATCCTCGTGTTTACGTCAAGGATTACTACAGCACTGCTGCGTACCTACGCACATACTCTGTTGGGGCATTTGAACCGTTGCCCGATGCGCTGGAATGAGGCAAGTTTTCAATTGGTGCACGATCCACACACGAGGAGGCAGCGAACAGTTGGACGACTCAGGGGTAGTAGAATTCCCAACGAGATGGACCAAGCCCAAGTACGTGCAAGACAACGATACCGTGCAGAAGACGTGGCTAGTTCATCACAAGGCGGTGGGCGTTCTAGTTCTAGGCGTTGATGTTAGATTTGGCGGTGATCTCTCAATTACTCATTTGTTGTAATTCGCTAGCACTTTTGGAAGTTGTAATTCGCATTGCTTTGAACATTCGTAATTGTTGGTGTATCAGGGTTTGTCGTTCTATTTCTTTTATATTGTATGCACTAGCCTTGCAGATGGCATCATATAATAACAACATTCGCATTTCTTTTATAATAACAACAACAACAACAATAATATTCATCTAATATCTTATCCTCGTTTCTGTGTAACTACCTTGCAAATGGCATCATCGCTCTTGAGCCGACAGGGTTTACATAGATCGATGAGCGTTGTAGGTGGACGTATAGATGGGGTTTTGACGATGAAGCGGGCAGCAGGCTTTATTTTTTGGGACGAGCGTGATGGTCTTCATCCTCGAGTTATGTCAGTGCTACAGCGCTGGGGATTTTACGGTGTCGCGTGTTGCGGGGCGATGTATAAGTTGGACGCACACCTGATCACCGCACTAGTAGAGAGATGGCGCCGCGAGACCCATACGTTTCATCTGCCAGTGGGAGAGGCGACGATCACTCTCCAGGACGTGGCTATTATTTGGGGTCTTCCGATCGAAGGTGCCCAGATGATCGAGGACGACGTGGAGTGGAGTAGGGAGGAGTGGGCGGAGTACGTCAGGTTCTTTGTAGGATACGATGTGGATTACGAGGCGGAGATGAAAGGTGCGAGCCGTCTAAAACTGAAGGGGTTGAGTCAGCATCTCAGTAGTCGCCGGCCGGACGATGACACGCCGCCGGACGAGGTCGTGCAGTACGCCCGTGGGATTGCACTCTTGTTGTTAGGTTCGTTGTTGTTGCCAAGCACAACGAACAACTATGTCTCTGTATCCTACCTACGGCATTTTGAGGATGACTCCACGGCATCGGGTATTAGCTGGGGACTAAGCTTGTTGACGACCTCCGTGAGAGTAAGCTCAATGGTGTCTACGATCCCAGAAGAGGATTACGCAACAATATCACGTGGATCTTGTTGGACAAAATCAATGGTGCGTTCGGGAAAGACTTCACAATGGACGACATAACCGCTCGAGTTCAACTTCTGGAAAAACGATACTGCCATTTTCATATGATGTTGGGAAACGAACATTGCACTTGGGATCATGAGACCAACGAAGTGCAAGCGCCAGATTGGCTAGTCCGATTTTGGAACGACGTCGCAGGCGATGCTGAGTTTACTGCTGCATATCTAAAACATGGAGAACCTTTATTTGGTTTGATAGATCGGGTATTCAATAAAAATTACTTGAATTGCATTTGTCAATACCACAATCTCATTGGAAATCCGTCATTACGAATGTGATCGTATCCGTGTAATATCAAATCACTATAATTTTTATTTTAATTTTCGTTGTTGTTGTATCTTAATTTGATTGTATTTTTAATTTGAAATTAAAATTTCTTGTCATTTGGTTATTTATATTATTTTATTGTATTTTTTTATTTTCAAATTAACTTCTTGTAATTATAAGACATTATTTATAATATGTTTATTTATTTTAATTAATAATATATTTAAATAAATTATAAATATAACTAAAATCTTAAATGTATATAATATAAATAAATAAATAAATAACATGTGTATTATTAGGGTTAGGGTTAGGGTTTGCCCCGGGACGCTCCTGGGAGAAGCGTCCCGACCCCGAACTTTTTTTTTTTCATTTTCGGTCGAGACGCGTTTGGGAGAAGCGTCCCGACCCCGAATTTTTTTTTTTTTTTCATTTTAGCCCCAAAAACTTTTGGGGACGAAAAAAAGGTACGGGACGCTTTTCCCAGAAGCGTCCCGAAGGGGCGGGACGCTTTTGCCAAACGCGTCCCGCCACAATTTTTTAATTTTTTTTGAAACTGATTTAATTTTTTAATTTTGATTTAAATATATATTATTTATTTAATTTTACCTCGAATTTTGTAACCTAGAGAGTTGGAAGAAACTTTTATTGGACAATTGTTTTGAGGGGATGGCATCAAAAGTGAACAAATGGAAGAATTTTCTTACCTCATTTTTTCGTAGGTGAATATTTTGTTAATTTTGATAGTCATGAAGTGAAATGAATATAAGGTCAAAGAGCCCATAGGATATAAAAGGGAAAATAAAAAATTTTGTCCTTTAAGTTGGCCTAATTTGACATTTAGTCCTTCTTTTTGGCTTGTTTTTAATTTCGTCCGTATTTTTTTAAAATCTCTGCAATTTCGTCCGATTATCGGCGAAAATATTGAATTCCACCCTAATTTGCTGAGTAGGCGCTGATTATTGCTGACTTGTCTTCAATTTTGGGTTTTTCAGTCGCGTGGAATTAAAAGAAATGGAATAGTTTTTTATTCGCCGGCGTAGACTGTTTGACAACATCAAAACTTAGAGATTGGATACTTTCAGCACTCAACAAAGGAGAGGGATTTTGTTCAATTTCACCCTCTTCGAGTAAGATGGGTTATTGAGCGGGATTTTTAGAAAATTAGTGAAATTGGTGTTAACGGAGACGAATTAACACACCAGGAATATTGGTATTAATATCCACGAGACCAGGGGGAGGTAAATTTGCGTTCAATTTCGCCTGAACATCGTCGGTCGGAATAAAGCCAGAAATGGCCAAAAGGGGATCGGGAGTGCAATTTTGGGGAAATTTTGAATTGGTACCATACTTCGACAAATTGGCATCTGAGTTGTTGGGGTTGGTGTCTACATCACTTTGACACGTCGTAGTTGAGTTTAATTTGGTCGGAGCTGCGCCGACGGGAATATCACCGGAATTGGCCAAAAGGGGATCTTGGACCTAATTGAGCGACTTTTTCGAATTAAGAATTTTTGGGGATGAATTGATTCTGGGATTGATGGGATTCGACTCGTCATCAGTAGAAGTGGTTGGGGGAGGGTTAAAATTGGCCAGAATAATGTCGGCATTCTGCAACAGCAAGTTCAATTGACGGAGGAGCAAGGTGACGTCAATTATGCCAACATGGAAAATAAAAAAACTATTCCATTTATTTTATTTCCACGCGGCCGAAAAACCTCAAAACTGAAGACAAGTCAGCAGTAATTGGCGCCTACTCATCAAATTAGGGTGCAATTCAATTTTTTCAGCGATAATCGGACGAAATCGCAGAGATTTTAAAACAACACGGACGAAATTGAAAACAGGCCAAAAAAAGGACTAAATGTCAAAATAGGCCAACTTAAAGGACGAAAAAAATTATTTTCCCGATATAAAACTCTTCCCTTAGGGTTTTTATTTGAAATGTGAGTAATCTAAGAAATAGAAAATAACCATCTATAGGAAATAAAGGAAAATAAATGACCATGGTTTGTTGATCTCAACAGGAATAGCTACTAGAGAAATAAAGAGGTGAACTTTCTGACCTCTTTGTATGATGTTTTAGGATTTTAAATTAGGAAGATTCTACGGTGCCTTTAAGGGCACCATGCCCCCCACCCCCTCTGCATTTACAATTATAGATTTCTTAATCTAAAAAGGCTAAAATTGATCTAATGGTCCCTATTAAACCCACTAGGTGAATATTGGTGTCATGAAGGCACCGCAATAGTTCCTTTTAAATTAATGATTAATGGGTTTGGATTTTAAAACAAGAATACATATAAATTGTCATGGCCCATAATAAAAAAAAATAGTGTGACCCAAGTTAGTAATAATATTAATAATGAGAAAGTAATAGAAAAATATAAATCATTAATAAAAGTAGTCCTAATTTAAAATCCAGGTTTACAATCCACCACGCATAAGAAACTTTCATTTTCGAAAATTCAAGTACGTACCAATACTTTGATTGTTTGGATATATGGCGTAGATTTCCTCCTCACGCTCCCAAGTAGCTTCATCCTTTTCATGATCCCATCCTTGACATTGATTCTTTCCTGGGATCTTGACCTGTTAGTGCTCTCTGTCATGACTTACAGCTATTCCTTCTCACGATTTGAGCATAATACAAGTCCCCATGTCTTGTGAGAATGTGTTGTATTCCGGTCCGAAACTCACTTAGGAATATTTTGGATTTCTTGAAGTCAACATCTATTATATGCATATCAAAATAACCTAACTGGTTAAGTTTCCTCTCATAGTCCATCATTATCATGCTACCTCGAGTGAGGTCTAAAAACTCACGCTCCGACTTATCACGGCAAAAATGTGGATAGTACTGTGTGGTCATAATATCTTGGAATTAAGCTCGTTCACTAATGCCCTTCCCACCAACGGACAATGTCCGCCACTAGCTAATACTCGATGCAAATCACACACTGTGCATATGTGAAACTTAAGAGCTTAAGTGTTCATTCCAAAGTTCGGAGATAATCCTCCATGTAGCTAAAATCTTAAAGGCTGGGAGCAAGTAGTGATGTAATATCTCAACCAATTTGCTTGATTGTTAGTCGAAGCATTAGCTTGTGCATTAGATTGGGCGTTAGCTTGATCATTTATTTATTTTAGCCCTGGGCATGCCCGTCTTTTAAATATGTCCCTATTGAAAAGAATCTCAATTTAGAATCCCGAAGATATAACAAATAAGAGATTAATAAAAAAATAAATACATATAAATATTATCTTATTGCGACCTCTTGTTTTCTCGTCGTATCCAAAATGAGACAAATGTGAAAAAAATGTGTAAATAATAAATATAAAGAATCTTCATTATTATAATAAAAAAATCTTCAAAAGGTAACAATGTATTAGAAAGAACATAAATTTTTTCGAATGAAATAATGGTTGGAAAGTGAAATAAAATCCTAAAGAGATCTAACATTATTATCGACCTTTAAAGGACATCACTGCTCATTCACAAAGTTTTCATCACCATGTTCCTTTTTCCTATAGTGGGTCTTCTTTGGGATCTTCATATTCTTCCAACGACTCTGTCTGGTCTTCTATGCACATACAAAAAAAGTGCAAGCGAAATATGAGAAGTTGAAGATTTGGATATCTTCTTTAGAAGTGAAAAAACCTCCTGATGAAAGAGAGTTCTTGCATGAGATCGCCACACCAAAGGTAAAGTCTTGATCAACTTCACCACAACCATGTAGTCACTAACTCAATTTTTATTTACAATAACCCTTAATCTTCACGTTTGGGTCAAATGGTCACACACATCATGGTTATCAAGTCCTCTCATAACTTTTATAAAGTCTCACTTGGGTTCTCTTCATCGAGAGTGGACAAGGGGAAGATTTTCTAGTCGATAGATGAGTACCAACCATCTACATGCATTATTCATACTAATATTTCACCTCAAGATCTATGGGTAAGCGTGCATAATGTAATATGTTTGAAATATGTAATGTAAACGTACATGTGGAGCTGATTACATATGATGAATTGGAGTTTAATTTATTTTATTTTTTAAGCGGAATTGAAAATATTTTACAATAATGTCTAAAGTAGAAAAGCTAACAACAAGGTGTAAAGGAAAAAAAACATACTAATTTAATTCAACATGCATAGTTTGCTCATTCCCATTTGAAAAAAACACAAAAGTTAACACTTTTCCACAAAAATGATCTTTGTTGTGACATTAATAAAGGTGTGACCCTATGCCAAACAATGAATATGAAAGTATAATTCACAATTCAGGCCCACATAAATCTTTTGAATAATACAAGTATTTTATTAGACCTTTGTGTAAGCTTATAAATATTAGCATGATCAATTACAAAATTATTAATTATGTTCAGTCGCATTGTTCTGAAACCTGTCTTATCTTATTTATTGTGATTGTACTAACAACCCAGTTTATTGGGATTATGTCTCTTGATTAGATAAAATGTTTCATGTAAGAAGATATTAATTGATACTGATTAAAGAATCAAGGTTGAAATGACTTGTTGGGAGGAACGCAAGCTGGATGAAATGATTGTGGCAATTGAGGAAACAATCAATCAAGCTAATTATGGCAGAAGCTCAAGTCAACTATTCAAGATTAAGTAAAGATATTATAAGATCCTTTCCTTACATATGCATCCACTCTCTAAGATTATAAATAGATGCATCTTTTATTATAAAATATATCTTTTTTTATTGTGTGAAAAAGAGTGTAAGGTTTAGATCAAAAGTTTCTTGAGATGTTAGACAAGCAAGTTTGACTTGTGAGAAATATACTAGTCACTATACAAATCAATGGGAAGTTGATATCAACAAAATGGAAAGGAGTTCAATGTGTTGTTCCAAGTGAATTAAAAGAGGTCTGGTTCACTATTCGATCAACTAGAGGTTGCTAGAAAGGAGTTCAATGTGTTGTTCCAAGTGAATTAAAAGAGGTCTGGTTCACTATTCGATCAACTAGAGGTTGCTAGAGGTATTACTTAAGCCATAATTACAAGTAGGTTATCATACGAAGGATGTTGCTATGTGTACTTGTATAAATTCTAATGTTAATTAATTTAATCCAGGTGTCTTTCCTCGTTCAGATCATTTATATTAATTTTACTTATACCTGGCTTTATTGTCTTCCAGTACGTGCTCTTAAGCATTCATTTTCAAGTTATAATTAGCACCAGAGAAGGTTACTATTTTATTTTAGGTTAGTCCTAGGTGAATGATTAGAATGAATCAATATGAAGCGGGTTCTATTTCTCGACCATCGTTACTAGATGGCCCGAACTATTCATACTGGAAAACAATGATGAGAGTGTTTCTTAATTTTCAAGGCGTGGAGTCCTAGAATACCATTGGACAAGATGAACTTGGCCTCAAGTCGAACTGAGAAAGGCGATTTCATTGACAAACCTGAAGTCTCGTGGTATGATGCAAACAAAAGGGCATATGATGCTAACTGGAAAGCCCTGTATTAATTTTTAATGCAGTTAATAAAAATTAACACAAAATTATATAAACATGCACTGTTGCAAAAGATGTGTGGGATATTTTTCAAGAATAAATCGAGGGATCTAATATAGTAAGATCCTCAAAGGTGCAATCGTTGCAAACACAATTTTATGATCTATGCGTGAGCAAAGATGAAGCTTTGAAACATATTATTCCAATTTTTACGATACAGTCACTCGGTGTTTCACTCTTGGAGAATCCGTTCCATAAGCTCCTCAAGTTCAAAAGATCCTGAGATCTCTCCCCGAGAGATTCAAAATGAAGGTTATAACCTTTGAGACATGAAAACATACTGCCAAGATGAGAGTCAATGAACTCACTGGGGAACTCAAAACCTATGAGTTAAACAATGACTGTAACTCAATCAAAGAAAAGATCAAAGGCGTTGCCTCGATGCTGAGGCAAATCAACAAGGAAGTGAGAACCATAAAGAGGAAAAAACTAAAGTAGAAGATCTTTCTGAAGCTTTTTCACTCCTCACAAAGATCTTCTCACGAATGATGAAGAAAGGGAGACCCATGCATAAATTCATCTCCAAGAAGAACACTCAAAATTAGAAGAGAGGAAACTCTCCATTTCCAATCTTATGGGAAACAAAGTTGAAAAGGATCAATACAGAGAGTGTAAAGGTTTTAGACACTTCAATTTAAGTGCCTAACCTTTCAAAAGCAATAAAAAGCCTTTAAAGAAATATGAAATAAAGATGAAGATCATAAAAACGAACTAATTGAGATTCAAAACAATCTTTCTCTTTCCAGCATTTGTACCAATAACATGTGCCTTACGGCATAAATTCACTCAAGTAGTCACAATTCATCTGGAATGGATGAAGAATTGTCCTCACAAGTTGACTCATACAATAGTATTGATGAACCTCCTTCGAATAAAGAGTTTCACTCATTTTATGAACTAGTGGCAAAATTTAATGAGGCCAATTCACTCATAATTTAACAGAAGGCGAGAATCAAAGAATTGACAATCAATAAACATGAGGATACCAAATATCTTCATGCTGAAATATCCAAGATTCGAGGGGTGAATGCTGAACTAAATGGGAAGCTGATTGAAAACCATATACTCTTAAAGAAACATGAGAACAAACTTCTAATGTTCAATGTTTGAACAAGCACGTTTGACTTTGAATAAAAAATCTCTAACAAGTATGCAATAAAAAATCTCAAATAATCGAAGCACTGAAGATGGGACTTGCTGGTTTTAGAGGACACTAAAAGAGAGAGATTCTAAAATTCATACCCTAAAGAGTGACTTCTCACGAACACTGGAGGACGAGATAATCACTTCAAATAAGTGGAATGAGGCAAACTAATTTATGAAGAGATTAAATACAAGAAAAGTGAAGCTTGATGAACTAATCAAAGTGGTAAGAGAACAGCAAATCGTGATGGTCTGGGGTTTGAAGGAAGAAACTGTGATCCAAACTACAACACAATGTTCATTAGAGATAATCACATGATTCCATCAAGAAGTGATCAGGCTTCTACATCGAGATCGTTTTTGTACCTTTAAGGATACAAATAAAGATGGAGAATATGAGATTTAATCCCAAATGCCACTACTATGGGATTGATGGACATATCCAACCTAAGTGTTACAAAATATACTATAATCTCATAAAAATGGAGATAGGGCTCTGGAACCAGAAAAGGATTCCTTCAAAACTCTCAAGACGTTTGGAATGATGCACATTCTTATTTTCTTACAATCTTCCCCTTTGGCGTTTAGTTCGGAAACTCTATTTATTGAAGTATTATAAACAAGTCAAACACATAATAAACACAAGTATAAAATCTGATGTAACAGCATCAGTTAGCAACTAAATATTTTCTACAAAATTAAACAGACTCAAACATAAATCATATATTAGAGTCCATATGAAAATGATCACATGAAAATGCAATCTTAACTCATAACTCAAAGACACCTGCAGAAAACATTAGATCCATTCCCATCCACTAGATGAAACTTCATACAGTAAAAACTGTACTTAGTTCACAATATTTATGGCCATTAAGGTTAACATCAAAACAAATAAAAATACCCAAGGTACTGAAGTACCATCACCAACCAGCCAAAAAAGAAATCCAAATACGTCAGGTCCTTCGTACAACCATTACTCGAAGGCAATAAAAATAGTATCCAATACACCATCCAGCAGCTCAAATAGAAGAATCCAAAGTAGATTCATGTTTCAGTTCTTCTCCCTTATATAGCACACCATCCATTCTCACAGCAGTAGCAATAGCAGTAGCTTGCTTCCCTTTGTCCTTTCCTTTTCTCCCCTTAGTAGACTTATTCTTCCCAATTTTCTCTCTCTTCTTCGAATGAGATGTCAAATCCCCAACAACCTTTGCCATTAGTGTTCCTATAGAACCAGATTTCAGCACTTTCTGAATAGTGCAAAGAAAGAATACATGTTTATAGGCATGCTTCTCAAGATCTGACCACATATCAATGTTATATGAGAGAAATCAGTGGATGTAGGAACACTTTTTAGTTTAAGAAGCATTGACACTCCGAGCTCTAATGATAATTGAATGAAATTCAGGTTTAACGACATCACCCAATCGAGGACCAGGCTTGATGCCAACAACACTAGACACGAACTAAATCTTTCCTCCATCCCAGAATCTTAACCTAATCAAAAAACTGTTATCACTTTTTGCATGTCCTTGGAAGTTTAAATTAGGTACAAATTCTCCTAATTTGTGACCATTTTTCCTTTCCTTCCCTGCGAGTATAACATGATGAGCCCAATTTACATGAAGGAAAGTGGAGCTTATTATGGGAACTAAGCTAGCAGGAAAAAGACACAATATGATTTTAAATAAACTCACCTAAAGCAAATGCTTTCCCAATTAAAACCTAATACAACACTTCGGCTTGAGCTTTGGTAACCCTAGAGTAATAGGTGATTAGTGTCCACTTCTACAATTCTATCTTATGCAGTAAATAGGCTTTGAAGGACAAGGAATTAACAAGAAAATAAGGATGAATAAAAGAATCAATTAACCAATCAGTTAAAGTAGATGCAACAATATCAAGATTATCATCACAAAATAAATTAGGATCAGAGACCAAATTGGATTTCAATGTCAACAGGGGAAAAGTCAATAACATAACTGCGCACAAAAACTTATCAAACCTATGACTCAAGGAAATAACAATACAAAGATTTAGACATGTATAGAGATCGAACATAATTTGACTAAAAAAATAGGGAAGACTAACTACAGTAGTCTCAAAACTTGACCTTTCAATCGGGGCATACACATCTACCTCTTTAAAATCATCAATTTTAATATTTTGTTCAAGATGAAATTCAATCAAACAAAATTTAGAAAAACTTGTCTCAACCTTAGGTATAAAGAAGCGATTAGAGAAGGCATCATTCCGGTAATCACATCAGAATCATCATCAGCTAAAGCCGATGAAATTTCATCCATCGAATTCGAGCAAGCAGATTAGTGTGTAGGCATTGAAACTGCCTCATCAATGATGAACTCTGGGTCAGACTTGACCTTGTTACACTTAGGGACTATAGAAATTAAAATAGTAGATTTATGCAATTATCGAGGAGCAAACAAAGGATAATGCTTGGGTGAAGAGGATATATGAGAACTAGGAGGACTTGAATTTGGATTGGATTTGGTAGGTATAGGGATGCTAATTTCTCTCAGCAGCATCAGGCATTTGATCTGGAACAAATGATGGTAGTGTTGGTTCACGGAGTGTAGAAGCAGAAGAGAATCCAGGAGAGCATCACTCCATAAGGGATGATAATCCCCATCTGGGAGAAGACAATCGGTGTCTCGGAGTTAGGAGGTACAATCGTGATCAGGCCACTCTGTGTACAGATTTTTCCGTGTCATAAGATTCTTGGCGGTATATTAATGGCGGCTTGGAAGATGAGGCGGCCTTATATTTCTAGACTTGATTTTGTTACCCATACTTGAGGTTTTGAAACAAGAGTATGGTTTTGTTGGTGCAGTGACAGAGAGACGAGAGATAGAGAAAATTTAGGGTTTCAAATGTAAAGTTTGATAGGCTTTTTTTGAGAAATCGAGGTGAGAAGGTGAAAAGGTTCCTCAGATCGGGTGCGACACACACAAACTTTCCCTCTAACGCTCCCACTCAAAGATAAGTTTTTTTTTTTAAAAAAAGTAATAAATAAGAAAAATTCAATAATTATTTAAGACTAGTTCCAAAATAAGATATTTAAACAATTCAATTTCTATTTTAGAAAGAAACCATACAAATTGTGTGTATGCAAATGCATGCGAAAATCACACACACAAAATATTAAACTTACAAATAAATGCAAGAAATTTGATGTTTATACACACCAACACTTATCAAATATTAAACCTTTTATTACTCTCTTAAACTTCCTTTTAGGACCGTGAACACGCATAATACAAATGAGTTAGTGAATTTTAGTGCAACAACAGGTATCTCTAAATATCTGGGTTCTTAGTGAAGCTTCATGATTCGCTTAGAGATAACTGAAATATTTTTTTCCGTGAATTCATTATTTGATTAGAGATAACTGACATGTTTTTATCAAAGATCTACCCAATGATTAGTTTTTCATGAATTTATATGTAATTATTCGGGAATAAGATTATGTAAATAGATGAAGTAACTATATTAGAAGACCATCATGTGGTTCAGGTGTAATAACACTACACAAGAGCATTTGTATCTTGCTAGATGTGATGCCAAGTTGGTAGCTACACCCTATATTCATTTTTATGTAGGTAGGTTTTTTCAACATTTTGATGTGCCACAATCTTTGAGGGAAAATAAAAAGAGCTTTTTTAAAGGCAGTCAAGTTGGTTCAAGCTAATACGTATAAACAAAATCAAAAGATTTGTGGTGCAACATGCAAATTATGTAACCTGTGCTAATTCAGTTTTTAAATCTTATATGCATTTTTATTAGTAAATATAATATAATATATACATACAATATAATATAGATGTAAGCAAATCATAAAAATACTCATCCCTAAGGATTTTCTTAGAAAATAAAGTCTTTCGGCATCTATTGCTTTTGTAAAGATATCATCCAGCTGGTCTAATGTAGGAACATGCTCTAAAGTAATTATCTTATCCTCAACTAAGTTTTAAATAAAGCGATGTCTAAAATCAATATGCTTTGTACGGTAGTGTTGGACATAATTGCGAGATATGTTTGTAGCACTTGTGTTATCACAAAAGAGTTTGATAGAATATACCTCGACTCCATATTTAAAAATTATTTGCTTCATCCACACAAGTTGGGAAAACAACTACCTACACCAATATACTCAGCCTCCGCAGTTGAAAGAGAAATGTAGTTTTGATTCTTTCTAAACTATGAAACTAAATTATTGCCGATGTAGAAACATCATTCTTACATTCTATTCCTATCATTAATATTCCCAGACCAGTCTATATCACAAAAGCTTGCAAAACTAGCGATTGTGTTGTGCGAGTAAGATATCCCAAAAATCGAGGTCCCGTTGACATATCTGATTATGTTCTTTTACAGCTTTCTGATGGGATTCCTTGGGTTTGGATTGGTATCTAGCACAAAAACCTACACTATAACATAAGTCATATCTTCTAGAAGTCAAATACAATAAACTACCAATCATACTTCTATAAAGACTCTGATCTAGAGATGTTCCTTCATCATCTTTAGAAGTTTTTTATGACTTCCCATAGGAGTATGAGCATGTTTGGCATTTTTAAGGCAATTTTTTTTTTAATAAAGACTTAGCATACTTACTCTTTTGAATAAAGATGCCATCTTTACTCTAGACCACCTGAAATCCTAGAAAGTATGTAAGTTCACCTACTATGCTCGTCTCAAACTCCTTAGACATATTATGAACACATTATTTAACCTTGGCTTGTGAGGTGGAACTAAAGCTAATGTCATCCGTATAAACTCGCATGATGATCATATCTTTGTTAGTCTTCTGAACAAAAGAGTTTGATTCACACCCCCTCGTTGATAGACTTTCCCAAGTAAAAACTTGGCTAAACATTCATAACATGCCCTATGATATTGTTTAAGATCATACATGGCCTTTTTTTAGTATATAATCATGATCAGGGTGGTGAGGGTCCACAAAACCATCATGTTGCTTCAAATAAACAACCACTATCAAAAAACCAATCAGAAAAGCACTTTTCACATCCATTTGATAAACAAAAAAATGTCTCAAGCATGAAGTTAACAAAAATGTCCTAACAAATTCTAGGCATAAAACAGGTGCAAAAGTTTCTTTAAAATCTACTCCTTCACATTGAGTGTTTTTGCAATAAGACGTGCCTTATTCGTAGTGATTTTACCAAATTCACCAGTATTATTTTTAAAACCCACTGGGTACCTATCACATGAACATGATCAGAAGAAACACTAAAATCTAGTTGTACAGTCTCAAAATACCTTTGTTAGCATAATTGCAAAAAAAAGGCACAAAAAAACACATAGGGTTTTGAAAATCACATAAAGCCCATGGAGGTTTGATTAATTAAACTTTAGGGGTATTTTTTCTAAATACCAAAAACCTCATAGTTAGATTTGAAATTAACCCAAAATTGAGTAACAAAAAGTCTTAAAATACTTTTGTTATACAAATTACAAAAAAAAAAAAATCATAAGGTTTTGAAAATTACAAAAATCCCTTAGAGGTTTGAAATAACTATTAAACTTTAGAGGTAGTTTTTGCTAGTAACCCAAAACTTTATAACAAAAAGAGTCAAAATACCTCTGCTGGCCTAATCACGAAAAAAATCCATAGAGCTTTGGAAATTACAAAAGGCCCTTGGAGTTTGATTATGTATTGAACTTTAGGGTTAGTTTTTGTAATTACCCCAAACCTCAGGGGTAATTTTGTAATTAAACCTAAACTTTATAATAACAGAGAAAGTCTCAAAATACCTCTGTTCTTCCAGGCATGATAGGCTTGCCAGAGAATAACTCAGCAAGAATGATCGGCAACGCACACATACAATACAATATAGACACACACACACACGTATATAAACACTTCATAGATCATGTTCATAAAGACAAATATACAAAATCATGAATTTAATTATTCACACACTGAAAATAAATGTTAAAGAAACAACTAAACTGAAAAAAGTTACTCAACATCAACTGGTAGAAAAGTTTTTACGTTAACAGCCTTTAAGAACATGTCACCTTTAGTAAGGAAAAACGATGCATGTACATAAAGAGTTTATAGTTTGGTAAAGATCCGCTATCTTACCTCTTGGGATTGAGGTACCAATTCCTTTAATTCATCTAACCAATGTGATATTTTCAGCCTGCGACACTAAAAGAATGAACAAAGAGAAATCAGAAACTGATGCATCATTTGAACTTTATATAAGCTGACAACTCCATCTAAGTAACTATTGCTTACACGATCTGCAGCATACAACCATATTATTATTATTATACCCTTGATTATTACACTTAAGCTTCCTTGCAAGCATACAACTTCAAAACGTGATTGTCCTATTTTACTATACATAAATAGACAAATTTGTTAAATAAATAAAAGAAGAAGAAACTGAAATTATCATGTAAAAGTAGTGTTCGTGGTTCCATTGAGATTTTTAGAAGATGTATAGCTTCTCAGCTCACAATTTCGATTGTTTCAAAAGAAGCTTAGTCGAATCAAATGATATATACAGTTGGTTATACAATTAACAGTTTTCTTAGGATCGACAAATTGTCAGGCATTAGCATGTGGTAAATATCGTAACATAAAAACGTAAAAATAATAGAGAACGTAAGGGACAACAATAGCATTGAGGTTTCTAGGAAAACGAAACCTTGAAAATGACCCACTCTAGGAATTAAATTGTGAGGTAAAATGGTGTTTCTTAACCGTAAAACATAAAAGAAAATAATAATAATAATAATAATAATACTATTATTATTATTATTATAAAAACACCTTATACCGCCCATTATTTATATTGCTTCCTTGAAGCATAATATAAATATGCATTTAGATGAAAGATATGTGCAATATACACATTTCTACTTCTATATCCCAGTGATTAATCTCACTATACCATGTGCAAAATAGTAAACAAAATTTATGTGCTTTGAAACCCAGACTGAGCCAATTAGGCCAAAACAACCTCTAAAATCTTGAAGCTTTAGTGCTTGCTAATAAAATTTCCCACATTGGGCATCCCTTGTTGTTCTTCCTGTAGAAGGAAAGTACATAATCACATCTCATGCACGACTAAGGTTTATAAAATTAACATAAATTACATCTCATGTTCTTTTAATGCATCTAACCAATGTGATATTCTCAGTCTGCAACACTAAAAGAACGAATAAGACAATCAGAAACTGATGCGTGCAAACTGTAGGCCAATCATCTCAACTTTATATAAGCTGAGGTTTAATATGTTTATAAAACTTATTGAAGTACAAATGTGTACATGATCTTCAGCATAGGCTTTTTCTCTTGATCTTTTTGAACGGGTTTCGGAAGTGCATTTCGTGACTGATCCTGAATAAGCTTGATAAGCATGACTCGGCTCTTCATTCCAATTTTATTTCTGCAGTAAGAAAAAGCCGGTGACATAAGTATTTCATTATTGGGTAACACTCTTGTTAGGCCGGACTAACGGATCATCCGTTAGGCCAAAATCTCATATCAATACATTTTAATGCAAAAATCAATATATTATAATAAAAAAAAACCAATACATCATAGTACAAAAAAATTACAGAACAAAAACCAATACATCATAGAGATTTATGAAAAACTAATACTTTACGTTACAAAAACCAATACATCATAGAGATTTATGAAAAACTAATACTTTACGGTACAAAAACCAATACATCACAGTACAAAAACTAATACATTACAGTACCGGGTCAGATGGCCTAATGGGTCATGACCCGTTAATCTGGCCTAACACAAGTGTTTGTCTTCATTATTTAAACTGTAATTATCACTTCCTTTTAAGGAACAGAAACACAGATTAAAAAAAGAATCGAACACCATACAGAGGTTCCAAGCCCGTGAATGTCGCGATAAAATTCCCTACATTAGGCAGACCTGAATGATCTTCCTGTTAGAAAAGAGTACATAAATCACATCCCATAACGAAATATGATATAAAAAAACAGGGACTTGGTTTCCACTATAGCTCATATACTATCCATCATTGGCAATGGCAGCAATTAAAAAAAATTACCATAAAAAAAATAAAAAAAACGAACTACAAACATAAGGATCTACAGACTCATTATTATTATTATTATTATTATTATTATTATTATTATTATTATTATTTTATTTTATTTTTTTAATTTTCAATGTCGGAGTAATATCTGCATTAATGGAGTGCTTTGACAGCTCAAGAAACACAAAACTCACAAAAATCGGATTAGAATTATGCCCGTCATCATTCAACCAAATCACTTATTCCTTATCAACAAAATTCATAACTCAAACAAATATTAATAATCAAAAACTCTAAATCATGAATTTGAAATAACTTGATACACAAACAAAAACAAAATTGGCAATGAGTATTACCCTCATAAATTCAAGCTCCAAAAATCCTTTGTTCCAGGCAGAAGGGCACTATTTTATGTTGAAGTAGGTATTTGTAGAAAACATACAATATTTAAATGGCTAGCCAACTGATAAAAGTTTTATTTTAAAGAAAATTGAAATAGACTGGAAAATGCATAATTTAATATTACAGAATCCTTAAACTGCTGATTAACTTGTTGAACCACATCCATCAAGCTGTCGAGTTTTCCAAGGATGACGTCTTCACAAATTTTCCGAAATGATTTTCAGCAAGAAAAAATCAACTATACAAAATCATAAAAGTTTGAAACTAATGATATATCAGGAACATTGACAAAATTAATAGAGAAGAACTAACTTAATCAAACCATAAATTAACTCGACATTGGCAACATAATTTTGATAAATGTAGTGATCCAATTGGAAGATATCTTATTGCTACGTCTCTTCTCAAACCCAATAACCCACAAAAATAAAATTAGACAATAATACATGTATATCAGTATGATTACAGAAACGGGAATACATCTTACTTTAATCGCATCAATCAACAAACAGAAATTAGACAACACATCCACGTGTATATTAGCATGATTACATGGATCAACAAAAAACCAAACCTAAAAGCATCTACTTAAGGTGAAGTTTATCAGAAAAATAAATAAATAAAATATTAAAAATGAATATAGGAACAATATTAGGAATCACGGAAATCGATGGGAAAAATAAAAAAATAGATTAAAAAACGAATGAGAACATATATCACTTCTCGAAGGGATTAAAGAACTAGAGGCTCGACTGAGCGATGCGGTCGAAGCGGCCCCACTTCTCGACGACTCTAGATCTGCAATATATTAAAACACGAATGAGAACATACATCACTACTTTTTTTGTAAAAAATCAAAATCGAAGATTCGGTTCATCTGGATCGAACATAGATTAAAAAATCAAAAAATAGATCGAACAAAAAATTTTAAAAAAAAAAGAAGTGGGACCAAAATATATTTTACAAAAAAAGAAAAAAAATCAAAGATTCGGTTCATCTGGATCGAACAAAAAAATAAAGAAAAAAAGGAAAACAAATCGATTTTTTCGGATCGATTTTCCAGATCTGAAAAAAATAGATCTGAATAATTTTATAAAAAGTTTTTGATGATCTGAAAAAATGAGTTTTGATGATCGATTTTGTTCGATTTTTATGGGAAAAAAAGATCGGGAACTCTACAATATCAATTTTCTGTTTGATAAGAAAAAAAATCGATCGAGAAGCTCTTTTTTCTTTTTTTTTTTTTTTTTTTTTTTTTTTCAGATCTTGAACTGGTCAGGCGGAGGGATTAAGGCAAGGAAATGAACAAAAAACCCTAGTTTTTTTTAGCCCAGAGTTAAATGAAAAATGGTTGTTATTTATACCCCTCAAAAATTTTGGCTTCGTCCCAAAATAGACCCAATTGAACCACAAATCGACACCGCAACTTTGGAGACACCTCAACTTTGGAGACACCTCATTGGGCCACTTATTCCCCGGAATGCTCTCCACTTGACAACTCAGCACTAATAGTTAACACAATTTACAGCAGTGGTGGATATATATATATGATTTGTAACTTTTTATTTTTTTTTTGGTTCTCTTTTTTTTATGAAAGGTTCACGTGATTAGTTTAAGTGATGAATCCCCCCATGTGAAGAGAGTTGGGAAACATGTACCCTATGCGCTTAGTCTTTTCACTAGTGATTTGTGTTTATCGAGAGATGGTAGTGGAAAAGCATATATTACTTCGGATAAACCTAAGATTGCCATGGTGAAAGGAAGGTGTGTTGGATGAAATTTGGGCGTGGCTCCAGATGTGACGTCGGATAGGTTGGTTGAGTGGCTTGCACAAAGTTTATTACTGAAGGGTTTTCTCTTTAATTAGGTTTAACAAGCTGAAAACACCTATGGAGTTTTTTAGAAACTTTTTTGAAAACATTTAATGATGATGGTATTAATTTGTGACTTATTTATGATTCTTTGTTATTTTTTCCAGATATGCCTTTTTAATCAATAACATTATTTTGATGAAGGTGACAAGATTGAACCTTCATTAAGGCTTGGTGTATGTGAAGTAGGGGCTAAATATTGGTTTTACAGCCATTACAATGTTGATCAGTATTCGAATGCTTCAATTTATTTTATTTACAGAATGTTTTTTTTTTTTTTTTTTTTTGTTTCTTACTATTATGTTTGTTTATTGCAGCATATAGATGTGTTGTTTTATTAGAAGAATAAAAGAGAGTATGGCCATTGTTCTGTAAAATTTACAACAACTGGCTTTTTCACACATTTTTAGATGTTATTTATGAGAAATACACAAATGTAAACAAGGAAAAAAGAAGAACCTTGATGTTTCCATGGTAAATGTAAGCATTACTATGGCTGACTACATCATGGAGTAAAACATTACATGTGGACGACCATGGTCAGAGGTTGATAATATCTTATTTCCTATTCATTGTAATATTTAAAAGTATTTTTTGGGATGCTTTTGTGTGAAAGATCAAGTGATCTACTTGTACAATTCCTTGGATAGTGCTGATTGGGTTTCGATTCCTAAGAGTACTATCAAGGAGTACAACATTTTTTTGCATCTTTTCCTTTCCATGCTAGGATTTTATGAAGCCCAAATGGACATTGTGTTTGTGAAGGTTGCTTACACTAGGGGTGTTAATACTTGCATTGAGGTTAAGCTGGTTGGAGATATCCCTGTCCAATTTACAGAGAATTTTTTTCTTTGTTACTTCATGATTTCTTAGTTTTAGCAACGTAGACAACTGTATATTTTTTTCCTATAGCGATTGTGGGGTGTTCGTTGCATTATATGCAGAATATATCATTTTCGTATGGGAAATTCATGTGGAAGGATTCAGCGTACAAAACCAATGCTTGAGATATAGTCATCTTCTATATAATCATGCTAGGTGAAGCAACAAATAGAGTGGATGAAGACAATAATGTTTATATCGAGCTTGCACTTGATAAAATGATAGGGTATTTTGTGGGTGGGGGGACATTTTGTGGTTTTTTTATGAAGAGTGTGTTTGTTTTGGTGGTATTAAACAAGTCTGGAACTTGTTAGAAATAATTTAGAAACAATAGTACTTTATTTATCTAGTATTTAGCCCTTACTTTGTGTATTATGAAGCAATTGCATTAAAAATGGGTTCTTCTTTCTTGTTATCAATGTTATGATAATGTTTTTATTTTGCATTTCATGTAGTTTGTAAGTTTCTGTTCTCATGTTTAATCTTTCATTTTGTGTTTTGTAGTTGCTAAATTGATGTATTATTGCCAAAAGAAATCTCGAATCAAAAACAAAACAATATTGAAACTGTTTAATTATGTCAAAAATAATTTAGAAACAAAAAAGAAACAATCTTGAAACATTATAATTATGGCTAGAAATGATGTTTAGGTTACAAAATATGGTTCAAGTCTCAAATTTTTAATCTTAATAAACTTTAATTATAAAACTAGTAAGAACCGAGAACTCTGTCTATTTCAAAAAGATAAGCTTACAGTCATTTCATACAGTTTAAGATAACGTTTGTAATATATATATCTAAAGTCATGTCTTTTCCATTTATACCCTTGCGGTTAATTAATCATTTTCCAACCAGTTTCTATAAAAGTTAATCTTGGTAGGGTGGAGTAGTGTGATTTTAATATAATTAAATAATGGTATGCGTTAAAATTAAATATAAAAAGAAGCTTATCATTTTGGGACACGCAACTAAGCCTGTCTTTTTGAGACATCGTAAAAAATAATGTAGAAACTATCATGAAAAAACATAAAACAAACATGACACAATAGTGAAACAAATGAATCAAACCAAGCCAGATGTAGCAGTGCTTGCGCAAGACTAAATGAGATTTATCTGAATTGAACACAAATTGAGCTCAAGTAGTTTTGATATTTTTACATATATTTTATATTCATCATAATATTTTGAGACCGAGCCGAACTCTATATTTTCCTGAAGTAAAACTTGTGTTCAAGCTTAGTTTGCTAACATAACGAGTCTAGCTTGATGGAACTTTATTGATTGTTCTTGTGTATCGAGTAGCGTGGTTCAATTTTCAACCACAAGGATTCACTTTCCTAATTATTTAGGGTATATCAAAATAACATTATTGTATTATTCTTCACTTTTCATTGATTAGATTATTAGAACAATAATACATATTTTAATATTCTTTTGCTCTGAGACATCAAAAGAAATAGTAATCAAACAATCATGAGATTTTTTATTTATTTTTTGAAAATAAAGATATGCAAACTAGAATCACCACCACCAACAAGAACAATTTCACAAACTTCACCCAGAATCATCAATTTAATACTAATTATACAGAAAAGAAAAAAAAAATGAAACAATCGTGAGAATAAAATTGAAATAATGACATGCAAACCAGGATCACGAACATTAACAAGCTCACGAACATCATCAATTTAATGTGAGATATACATGAAATAATATGACTTGAATTCCAGAACGAAGAAACAAATGATAACATGTTTGATGCGGAATTTTACAGAATTGATTATTTTGCTTTTGAAACAGTTAATATGTATGAAAACAACAAATTTCAAGATCTAAGGGTGTTGATTACCTTATTTCGTCGGATCTTTGTCATGTTTTCTCATCGATTCTGCTTGAATTTTCTTTTCCGATCACCTTCACTGTCGCCATGACTCAACCTTCAAAATCCGATTCAAACTTTGATTCAACGTCTCCATTGTAATTCAACTCAATCTTTCGAGTTTGTGCGAGATTGTGGCGTGATTTTCAGATTTGTAATTCACCCAGAATTGCTCTGCGTTTTTATGAGGTTTGTGGCTTCAAACAGTTGCAATTTTGGCTTCGAATTGCTGCAATCTATAATTCTGAGCTTTGAGTTTCTTCGATTTTGGCTGGGAAAGTTCTTTTGCTTTTAATTTTGAAGGTGAAATTTGGGTTAAATAGTGGCATAAATTTAGGATTTGGGGAATATCTTTGGAAACGAAAGTAGATATTTTGTGTGAAATAGCTGAGAAAAATTGTCCTTTTCTCATATGTAAATTGTCTTGGTCCATAAAAAAAGAAATGGTGTGATCCAAGTTAACAATAATGATGATGAGAAAGTAATAGCAAAATATAAATCATTAATAATAACAGTCCTAGTTTAAAATTTGGATAATTATAGAAAGACCCTCGTTAATACCGCAACACCACCTAAATTAATTTTATGTTGTCGAAGCGACTAACTTTGGTCAACTCCAAACTTACTGCCAACTCTTATTTAAACACTAAAAACTCGCCTCATTTCATCCACAAACAAACAACTATATGTGAAGCTATCGTTAACAAGAAACAATACGGAGGAAAAAAAAAAAAAGAAGAAGCAGCAATGAAAGAAGTTTTAGGCGTGACGCACTTAGTGGCGCAGTCAGAATTAAAAAATCCATACGGCCTAAAATATTTTTAACAAAAAACAAAATAATATAGAATAAAATACACACCAATAGAGCTTTACCCTTATCTTGCCACTAAGAAAAATGATCCAACAAGCTCGACAATTTATCACATTAATCAAAATATATAAGTTTGATAGTTTAACTCCCAACAAAAAGAGAGAGAGAGAGATGATCAAGTAAGATAATGAAATTGCAAAACAAACATTTACAAGTTCACTTGACACCAATGTAAAGTCCACTAAAAAAAGAACTAATTGTGAGGCATTGAAACTAGAAGAGAGGCATCCAATAACATGGATAAACTGACAAAAATCTCCACCATCCTGCAAGAATTTAATGAAGTTTAAATATACCAATATTTTCAAAACCCATCATTCAATGTTAATTATCAAATTAATATTTTTAAAATAAAAGATGCAAAGATAATTCATATAGACATACCAATATTATTGAAATTGTGATCTACGATTCTTAGCGTCTTTTTGAATTATACGATTGGTGAGAATTGAGTAGCTAATAAATTTTACAAATTAAAATTAAGGAATTAAAATTTAGAATTTAGGGTTGAAATATTGAATGTTGAATCTATGAATTTTGAAAGCTTACCAATCAATTATGAAACTTCTTAAACAAGGTAGAAATTGGATGAAACTTTTTTTTTTTTTTTTTGAGACGTCTGCCTTGCCAACAATTTTTTGTGTTGCCTTGCCGTCTTCCTCAAAAGCTCTCTGTATATCTATTGATCTTTTGTTTTCAATATTAAGAATAGAACAGTCTAAGGGCTTTAGCTAATTAAACTAAATATTAAGAAGATTTTAAAATTTAATACAACAACACGGCAAAGTGAGATCAATTGGATTTTAACCAAGTATAGTGGGTTTAGGCTTAGTGGGCTTTGCTTTATTAATTAAAAAAAATCACAAGACTAATTCATTGTTGATTTAAAATATAAATATAAAATATTAATAATTAAGCTTGATTTATTTTGAGGGCACCCGGCTAAAGCCCAGGTGAGTGTTTAAGTGCCTCCGCCCTTGGACGCACTGCCATGGTCGCCTCTTCCATGGCCAAGCAGTGTTTGTTAGGGTGTGACAGAGTAATAACAGAGATGCCCTACCATACCTAGAGCACCTTTGATTTGGATTTGGGTAAGAACGGAGCTACGACAATGATTATGCCAGAGATTTTGCAGCATGATAAATTTTGGTGGTGGTTTTTGTGTGAGATTTTTCTATTTTAGAGGCGCAGAGACAAAGAGATGGAGAAAATCTGCGACAATTTTCTTTTGCTATAAGATCTGATTGATGGTAATGGATCATAATGTGGGAGAGTTAGGGCCACCATCACACAGATAAAGATCTATGTGGCAATGTACTCTATATTTTTTTATAGGGTTCTTTATTTAAAAAAAAAATGAATATGACAAGAATGCGAATCAAACTAAGTGTTCAAACATTCATAATTTCTGTCTACTAAAAAATATGGTTAAATACCAAGTCTTTGAGACTCTTTGTATTAACACTTACTGTGATTATAAATCCTAATATTTAGAATTTTTTGGTATTTATAATTTTATGAATACTAATAATTTCTATTTGTTATCCTCCATTTTGTTAATAATGTTAACTATTCATGCTGAAGTGTCGAAAGGAGAGTGTTGCGGGGCTGATGTGGACCAATAAAAATCCTCAAAAAATGACGTGTCGGCCTGTGGTTTATAGGGGGTCTATTTTGGGAGCAGACCAAAATTTTGCCCAGGTATAAATAACAACTTTTTTTTTTTATTTTTGTTAATGTTTAAGCCCATCTTTTTTCACGGTCTTTGGGCAGTCCTTTCTCACGGTCAGCTTTTTTCTTCTTATTTTTTCTTCTTCTTTTCTTTCTCCAGAAATTTCACCGTCAGTTTTTTTCCGATTTTGCTAATCTGTTCTTCCCCTTAATTCAATTTTTAGCTACTATAATTCCAAGTTTCCTCAGAATAATAGATCATAATTATTATAACATTTTTCGATCCTGTTTATTTGCCCGATCTTGAATTTTTTTTACAGACTTGTTTCGTATATTGTACAGTTCTCGATCTTTTTTTTCTCCCATAAAAATAGATCATTAAAATTGATTTTTCAGATCTGTTTTCAAAGACTGAAACTGGACAAAAACAAAAACGTCGCATTGTCATTATTCATTTTTGTGTTGGTTCAATTCAGGATCAAATGTGGAGTCCGCCGGAGGCAGCGGCGCCACCACCAACGACGACGGTTGATGAAGCCAGCTCTTCTATGAGTTCGGAAGAGGTCGAAGAAGATGCTCCGGTGGATATTAGCGGCGGAGCCGCTCCGCTCTCCAATGGAGGCGGCAACTCTTCTGGTGAGTCGAGTCTTTTTCTATTGAGAATTTAAGTTGATGAATTTTAGGATTGTGGAATTGAAGTTTGGTTGATGGTTCAATGATGAGTAATTTTCTTTTGTTTGTGTTTTGGATATTTATTGTTCGTTTTTCAGTTGAATTAGGTAAATTTGTTAACTTGAAACTTGGTTGTGATTGATGTTGGAAGGGAGCGATGGAGTGGTTTTTCCTAGGGTAAATACTATGCCGTCGGAAATTATCAATTCTGTGAAGTTAGAGCTGCCAGCGGGGATGGAAAGATCAAAGACCGAGAGGCAAAGGCGTAATAGTATTCTTGCTGAAGAGGCTGCGCAGATTTTTGATGACCGGATTTCTGTACAGCAGAAGGTAAGTATCTTTCGTAGTGTCATGAACATTGGTGATGTTTTGCATATGAATATTGGCAATTTCTTTGTATATTTTTGACTGACCACTCAAGTTCTTAGCTTAAAATTGCATATAAATTTGTTAAGACTTTTTTTGATAATCTAAACTTTGCTTTTGTTTACAAACGCTTTATTAAAGAAATAAGGTTTAAAGAATGTAAAGTCTTGGTAATTTTCTGTAAAATCTGTTTTGTTAGGTTTTTTTTATACTATACCATTTAAATCTCTAAAGATCTACATATCAGTTTTATGGAAATTATTTTTTTATCAAATCAATTTACTTAATAGATTTGTTACTAGATTGATGTTAATTGTTCCACCAACCATTATTCATATATCTTGGGGTTAAGRTAATCTTGTGGTGACTACTTWRRAAA